>JAQIXG010004771.1:0-12382 GCA_034700105.1 Oconnorella tubifera
AGGGGGGGGTGAAAGTTTAAAAATTGGGAAAGGGTTGAGTATTCATTTATGGAGTGATGCGTGATAGGGGTGAGGTGATGGTTAGAACCCTATCTTAAGAGTTTAAGAGTTGCTTAAGAGTTTAGGGGGTGGGGGTTAGAATTTCATTTATTGAGGGGTAGATTTGGAATAAAACAGTTTAGGGGGTTGGGGGGGTGGGTGAATTGAGGGAGTTTAGTTCAAAATCTCGTTAATATATTTAGAGATCGAAATTAAGATTTTTAGTATTTTAGTGTTATTTGGAATTGTTTACACTTTAGTTGGGGTGATCAATTTAGATAAAGTTACAGCATACTAGTTCACCAGCTGTGTAGTTGTTTAGTCATTAATATTCCTGATCTATTTAGACCAAAATTTAGGAATTTCTATAAATACGTTTTTGAAATCTTGAATTGTGCATTATATTTGGTGTAAGTTTTGGTGTAAGTCAATCACTGTAGAGAATTTTATAGAACTATGGGTAAGCTGGGTGGGTATGTGGGTGGGGTTGTAGCAATGAGGGGAGGGGGGTGTAGTATTTAAAAGTTAGTGAATTGTTTTTGCGATGTTTACAAGTAACTTTTTGATGACAAGAAGTCATGTTTTTTTCTCTAAGTAATGTCACTTTAAGTGAATTTTTTTAATTTTATTGTTTTTAGTTAAATATGCGTTTTAATTGAACTAAATTTCTTATAAAGCGGATGTAAAAAAAAGTGAGAAACAAATAAGTTTGATTTCATTTATATCAGCGTCATCATAATGACAATGTTTTTGCGTATAATTCAGTCAAAATTACTTTACTTTAAACCACGTATATGATATTACAGAGTATTTTTTATTTTTGTTTTATTTGCATTCATTTATTGCATTGAAACTATTTCTGATGAATTAAAAACATTCCGGAGCATAATCTTCATTTATTTTTGATTTTATTTTTGTTTCTTTATTTTAATTAATTTTAATGTGGGGGTCATGCTAAACCTCTTGTTCGAGCTTCATTTTTATTTCGTATTTACGCGCCTACAATAGTTTAATTTTTTGATTTTAATTGTTTTGAATAATTTAATGAAAGAAAAATGCTTGTCAAAGTGATTTTTGTTTATGAAATTTTAGTTGTATTTGGATAAAACTTAATTGCATTTGTTTTTTCGAAAATTGATATTAAAGATCAGATTTTAACTACAATACTCCTATTTGCAGTGATTTTGTTCATTTTATTTCGCTATTCTCTGACTTTTTTTATCAAATATACCGTATAACATAGTCGCATTATATCTATGTTAAATCTTACGATTGATTGTTCATTTTAACTGATGCGTTTCACTGCTGAACACCTTTGTGTTTCTAAGACATTAATTGTCAATTGCTTATTTTAAGCTTCAACTTGTTTAATGTTAAAGTTAAAGTTACATTTTAATTTTTGCATTTCATTTTCTATTATAAGATGTGGTTGATCTCATTTTATTACAGTTTGTACTTGTTTTAATAAGTGTTCTATTAAATTTGTTTTGTTTACTTGGTGTGTTTTCTGTCAGTTACTTTAAGTTGAAATTAAATTAGAGAGAATGAAACAATAAAATTTAAAACAATTCTATTTAGGCCTTTTATGGTTGGTTGGAAAAAATGTCACTGAAAAATGATTAAATATGGGGGTTAGGGCTAGGGTTAGGGATTATAATTAGGGTTAGGGGCTAAGGTTAGGGTTAGGCCACGACATTTTGTCCCCGTACCATTTGTCCACAACATTTTGTTCGCTATATTTTGTCCTAGAACCCCTATTATATCCTCCCAGATGCAAGACTCGTGTCTTGTAGACATAAATTGTGCTCTAAATTAAGCTATAAATTAAGCTATTTAGGGCCTTTGTAGATTCTAACTTGAGATTTAAACTTCTATTAGTTCTTGTAAGAAAACAGCTAGAAAGAACCAAGTCACTTGTTATCCTACCGTCAAATGTTTTAAATCAGGATGATTTGAGTTGTCGCAAATTTAAATGGTTTGGGTTACGGTTTAGTAGTACGGCTATAGGAATTAGGGTTCAGTTTAATGTAGCAAAAATAAATCTTGCAATTATATATAAATAATATAACCATTATCCCAAAGTTTAATCGTAACCTAATTAATCGTAGCATTTTAGTTAATAAAATTTAATGATGAAATTTTATCAACTTCATTTAGCAATTTTCGAAGAACAATATCTGTTCCCCGAGCAGCAAAATTGGTAAATGAAGTTAGCATGATTCACTTTACCCGCACCTACGATTCATACATGGGCAACTCTGTATACGCACTGGTGCGTTATAAGTGCACCATACATACATACATACATACATACAAGTTCATCCAATTTTCAACATCTTCAGGAATATTATTTTCTTATTTCTGTACATTTAGTGCACACTAATAAGAAAATAGTATTCC
Organism: Oconnorella tubifera; assembly: GCA_034700105.1. Lineage (NCBI taxonomy): Eukaryota > Metazoa > Annelida > Clitellata > Enchytraeida > Enchytraeidae > Oconnorella > Oconnorella tubifera. Next base: position 2,440 of record JAQIXG010004771.1, read on the forward strand.
TGTTTTGATTAAGCAAGATTTTCTAAATACCTTCATTGTGTTTCAATTTTACGGCATATTGATCAACTGGAGACATTGTGTTGATTTTTGCACACTAGGCCTACTAGGTTCAATTATAATCAAACTTATAGGCTGATTGACAGTTTTATAAATGTATAGAGGGACGTCATTTCAACTTTTTTAGGAGGGGAGAAGGATAATAAAATCCTAAAAGATGATTTTTTGTGAGGTTTTAGAGTTTTTTGTATTGCACATATATTTTTTCTATTGCACATAGGATATTTATTGCACACAATACAACAAAATAATTGGCAACTTGCCTTTTCCAGCGAGGGGCGGGGATAACACACTGCTCAATATTAATCACTCCAATGCTTGTAAAAAATATAACTTTCAAACCCCCCCCCTCACAAAAAATAAAAATAACTTCCATTTATTTTTACGCTGATGAAATGAATCAATTTGCCCTGAATTATATCTTTGTAGTTATAATAATACCAGCTTGGAATAATAGCGCCCACTAATAGCGCATGCATAACAACGCAAAACGCATACGATGGCGACAAAGTATAATAATTATTGAGTTGACAAACTGTTGAATGCATGCGTATTTGTTGATCGCTGTAGTTTGAAAGTCTCCCAGTCGACTGAAATTACACGACCAGCATGATTCGACAACGGCTGAGGGTTCAAAGTCAGAGTTTAGTCAAATTTCATTAATTAAACTAATAGCAAAATGAAGCTGATGTCGCGGGGGTTGCATATAACCTTCTACAGTATTTAATTTAACTGAAAATGTCATATTTTCTATGTAATGTAATGATATTTTTATATTTGAATACTTTTCATTTGGCTCTAGAAAAAAAGTCAACGATCGGGGGATGTCAAGGGGGAGAGGGTCTTCTCTCAAAACTATGTTAGCCTTCCAGTGGATTCTGGAACAGATATCAGTGATCATAATTATGAAAAATGCAATGACCACACCATTTCGAAACTTAGTCAAATTATCAACTTATATTTATAATACACTTAAAGTTTTTCATATAAATAATATATAAAATCAACTAAATATAATACAAAACAGTTTAAAAATGTCATCAAACATTGCACAAATATATTAATTATTAATAAATTAAGACAACGAAGTGTTACTGAAGATAAAATTGCAATATAATGGTTATAATGGTTATTTATTATGGTTTTTCGCTCTCTCTTTTATTAAGCCCCCTAACGAATTTTGTACTGGAGTGTCAGCATCAACAAATTAGGTTATAATAGGACACAGCGTCTCTAATTATCCGACGGCAAAGGTCGCTGCAGTATTGAACATATCTGTACAGCGCTTCAACTTTTTAATATGTTATAATATGTTGGTCGTTTCAGATTTTCATTGCATTCATTGCATGTACCATTTGAAGCTGAATTTACAATTAAATAGTTTATTTTGTTCAATTATTATGCTTTAGTATAACGCGTAAATACAGGCCTATATTTTATATATACTGAAAACATATTAATCACATTGAATTAATCACATTAAAACATCCTTTTTGTTAATGGTTTGCATTTTAAATATGTCTTCGTAACAACGGAAATGAGAATTAGTACCAAATTCATCGTCATCACGAAGAGGAGGGAGAGCGGGAAGCGTAAGACGCAATCTGGATTTGTTGAATTACGAGATCATTGGTTAGTGACTTGTTATAATCGAATCTGAGGATATTAATTTACAGCGGTTTTACTTTACTTTTAATTTCATTAAATTAAGTATTGCGCATTCAGTCAATTGCAGTCTATTTTCTGATAAACTTGAAGATTAGTTATTGTGAATAGAGATGATAAGTGTAAAAGAAGTTTGCCTTCACTGTTCACTCCTCTATTAACTCCTCTAAGAAGTTAAACTAAGAAGTTAATTAAGAACGATAATATATTGTAGCCAAAGTCTTGAGGTCTGTAGAAGACAAATGAGGACCTTTAAGAGCCATTAAAAAAAACTATTAAGATAATAATAAAATTAATAGGTGAAATTTAGTTGACCAAATTTCCTATTGACCAATATAATATGCCAAGCGTATATTTTGTTCTAGAGTTAAATTTCGATATATATTTATGTTAACCGCCTAATCGACCATTGAAGGAATAGCCCAAACTTATATTTGTCGCCTATGCTGTGTTAATGTGTAGAGAGTCTAGAGACATAACTATAATAGGACAGGGGTCTCAAACTCAACTGATTACGAGGGCGCAGTTGGAGCAAGAGGGCCGCATCATTTTTTAAATTTATAATATATCTATCCATGCCATAATACAAACTGTATTCAGCTACTATAATTGTTGTGGTATTTTTTTTTGCAAAGTTATTTTAATGAATCAAATTTATTGTGAATTTGACTGATTTTTGTAATATAAAACAGTATATTAATCGTTAAAGGAAACTTTTTTGTTTAAAATTTTAATTATTTAACAATTCTTTGAATGATGGTGAGGGTCGCATAATATGACTCGGCGGGCCACGTGTTTGAGACCCCTGCTACTATACTTTTGCTATATTATAATAGTTAGTCTTTGTTTTCGCCTTTGTAATTTCTTTGATATGTCTTTTGTTGAGCATTTTATCTATGCATTTATAATGCCTCTTCAATGCTTTTGTTACTCTCTGCTATGTTAATGTTATACCTTTGCTATGCGCAAGAGTATTTTTACTTTGATTTTGTTAATTAGCTTTGCTTTATATTTTCATTAATTTGATTAATTATAATGTTATCATTTAAGACGCCTGAACGATGCGCATAATTATAAGAATGAAAATAATATTAGTAGCAAGCGACGACGCGATGTTATTGATCTGATAATTAACTTAAGACAAAACTTTGGTTATTTGTAACTAAACAGTCATTGTAAGTTGCTCTGGCCCAACTTTTCAACCGACTTTGTCGAGTAGTGTATCACGGCCCAACTTTTCAACCGACTTTGTTGCGTCGTGTATCACGGCGCAACTTTTCAGCCGACTTTGTTGCGTCGTGTATCACGGCGCAACTTTTCAGCCGACTTTATTGCTACGTGTACTACTGCCACAAAAATTCAGTCTCGTCGGTTTAGTTTGAAAACTTCAGCTTCTTGTGATACAACCGCGTGACGGTTATTTTCAATTAAGAAACTCTTTAAATTCCAAGCTAATATCAGTCTATCCCCCCCCCATACTATATATTTGATGCTTTACCCCCCCCCCCCTCTCCTCCCATTCTCCTTATTCTAACTCACATTGCCCCTCCCCCCACGTTCTATAATCTAGTTTTCGTAGTTGAAGTTTGATAATGCAGACACTCATGTAGTGTTCATATAAACGGGTGGTGGTTAAATTTTGCGAGTTTTGGGCGTAAAATATGAATTTTAGTGTTTTTGAGAAAATATGGCATATTTCGTAGATACTAAATGGACCAAAATTGATCATTTAAGGAGAGGATTTACATTATTCGGTAGCCTCGATATCTCTCACACCCTTTATACATTTACTTGGAGGTGCAATTATAGATTAGATGTTGGGGAGGGGGGGGGGATGGCTTTAGATAAATCCTAGCTTATGTGGTAAGCTGAAGTCTGTCATATTTCATAGTATACTATGCAAGATTACTTTTAGGGTTTCGTGAATCGATATTTTAAATTCAAAGTAAATTTGAATAAGCCCAAAGTACAAGATTTCTATTTTTTTCTTGTTTAGTAAAATAATTCCTTAAATAAGTGCAATTTATACAGCAAGTTTATTACACTTTAATCTTTTCTGTGAAGTCTGCATAAATTAGCTAGCCCACTTAATTCTTTTGAAATTATGAACTAATTATAAGACAGATTCGCTATTTAGCTCTGCATTTATTTTATCACTACATTAACCAAATTGAAATTCTCTATAGCCATTAGGGGCAAGAGAACATTCGCTATCTTTGGATAATGTGCGCCCCATCAGTTCATCCTCTTTCTTTTAACAACCTAATTACTAATGCTCCCCTCCACAGAAAGGTTCCCAGAGGGGAGCCACCTCCCCCACCACTAACTGCAATCCTGCGGCTAAAAACCAGCAAGAATGCCAGCCAAACCTGGCTTCACGTGTAGCCTGGTACAAGTCCCAGTCCATAAGATAAATTTAAATCTCGCATTGCTGTTCTTCAGCTGATTCTCTAGCCTAGAAACTCTCAGCTAACTTCCCAATAATTCCATCAACATTACCGCATGTGGTTCGTAAACATCTCGATAAAATTACCAGCACCTTAGAATTGATTCCGCGATCATTTCGGGTATAGAGTGTCGAGATTGCATGCGGATTTGGTGGAAGTTGAACTCCGGAAATCTGGCGTCGTTTAGTCTGGGCGTAGTCTATCCATGAAAGAAGTGAAAGGTTGTGGAGCCTGATAGCAGTCTGGTGGCAGTTGTTGTGAAAAGTTTAAGAGATGCAAAAGCAAGACAGCCGTCTGGCAGATTTGCTCAAAAGCAGATGTACAAAGGTTAAAGCTGTTTTCACTGGGGGCAGCTGTTTGAAAAGTTTGAGAGAAATTCTAAGTTATACGTTTCGTTTGGACCTTATAATGGAAAATTCAGACAAAAATGAATAAGCATTGCATTTGATATATACCATATTGGTTATGTCGGGGGTAGACCTTCCCATTTATAAATTTGTTTAAAAATGCGTTAATTTTCATCTAAAGATTGTATTTTCATCTAAAGATTATTATAATTTTTTTTTAAATTGTTATTAAATTAATTGAAGTTGAGTGATATAAATGATGATAATTTATTCGTCTATTTCATCTATCATTAATGATTGAACGGATAAAATGATTAAAATCATGTACCTAGATTCAGTTTCTGATATTACAATGCAATGATATTTGAATGGGCTATATTAAATTAAAAAATCCGATTTTCTTACTTTTTATGATTTTGAAAGAGCATCCTGATAAATATTATTTACTTTTACAGGATAATTAATACAGTATAATCTAGCATGATATCAACAATGAAAAAATTGAGCTGAATCCTTTATTACTATCATATTTTTGAATTGAAAGGTTGATCTAGAAATTCTCAACTCTATAGAAACTGAGTCCAGATTGTTTCTAAAGATATAAGTTTAACGCTTAATTAGCAACAAGTAATGTGTTTACAGATAAAAGGCTCGTATTACATGACCGATCTCAAGTTACTCAATATTTTATTTCGAGGAATTCTAAGTTGATATTTTACGACTGTAAAATTGTTAGAAAAATCTCACATCAACAATTTATAAGTCGTATAATAAATGTAGCAAGGGGGGGAACAAGGGGGACGCGGGGAGTGGCTTGCCCCCTTTACTTTAAAATAGTGTTTGTATAAATGTATAGGATAGTAATTAAACAATTAAATTTGACATAATAATAATGTGACAGTAGAAAGATTTTGTTTCATATACATAAACAGTCATTAAGTTAATTGATATAAAGTAAAAAAGCGCGCTTATGTCCCCCCCTTCAACCCCCGGTGAACTCAAAAAAAATCTTTTTGTTACTGTTTTGCATATTAGCTATTAAAGCTACAATTGAATTATTAAGTTATTATATTAAGAAACTAAGCTTTTTATAGCAGACCAAATAAATATATACAGCTTTATCGATTGCATACCATACTGAACTGTTAAAAAGTATCAGATTTAACTCGAAGATGAAAAGTACTAAAGAAAATGCTGCCCTTACATAATTATAATATATTATCTAGCATATGTACTATTAGAAAGTCTGAGCAATGAACTTTTAAACAGCTGCAGTTAAAATTGAAATATTTCTCTCTTTAGCTATGTATGTCTTTGCAGTAATTAAAACATTTAGAGACTTTGAAGTTCGTTTATATCTCGGCTAAAAGTAGAACATTAGTCAGAGGCAGACTAAAGAAATCGGCTGTTCTAAGATCTGGCGCAGCAGCCGTACGAAGCCAAAACTGATATGCGCCACATTTCTAATAAACTTTTCAAGCTTATTCGGTGTTTCCGCATAAAGTCTCAAATTCTACCCGATTTTGTATCGAGTAGTCGTGAATTCTACTTGACAAGCGCTTAGAGCTGATTTAAGAATCCTAATTGAAGACAATAATATGAAAGTGTTAATTTAAAAGTAAAGTGCTTTTATTGTATTATATTATATAAGTGATGTATTTGTTTATAAAATCAAGGCGTTAATTTATTTCAATGCTCTATAGTTTTTGAATATTTACCCGACTTATCGCAGACGTTCTAATCTGTTATAGGACCTACATGCGTCTAAAGACATTCAAAAACATTGATCTTGTTCCTGTATTATTCATATTTATCTTATCTAAGTTGCCTATCTTATATTAACTTTTAGTTTTTTGGTTCAATTAGTCGTAAATCGACTGAATAACTGATCGATTAATTAATTGACTGATTGACTGATTGATCGCTCGTTTCATCACTCACTTGTTCACTCACTCGCACTTTCACTCGTTCACACTTCACTCACTCAGTCATTAATTTACTCACTGAATCATTCACTCATTGAATTATTCACTTACTTGCTCTGCTCACCAATTAATCAACTTACAAACTTCAGTTTTTTTTACCCACGCAACCTTATTCTTGCTTATCACTATCTACTTTACATAGTTTACAATACCCGACAAGGGAATCAAATTACCTGACAAATCTTCTCTCAGACTAGAAACACAGATACTACTCACAAAGAAAAGGCTGTTCTTCTACAAACCTGACTTGGGGAGGGGGATAGGTTGGGGGAAGGGGGCTTACGACGTGATCAAGGGGGAGAGAAAGGGTACGAGGGAGGCTGCGTGGTTCATCTAGGGGTGTCTGATGGGGGGGCATATATCGGTCTAGCTCTGGCTCCCTCCAAAGAACCTGATAGCTTAATGGCTCTGGATATGTTCCAGGCGCTAGATCCACCATGAGGGGGAGGGGGGTGGTAAATTATGGAAAGGTGGGAGGAAGTGAATGGGCCTGTGGGTGGAAGATAGGAAAAGATGGAAAAGTTTCCACGATGGAAGATGTTAGAGTCTGGCTTAGTTGCAAGAGGGGTGTTGAAATAAAGTGTACCTCCAGAAAAAAATATGTTTGAAATTAAAAGTTGTCAATTGTTTTTGATAATATCAAATAATTCTTTATATATATCTCCATAATTGATATATTTAATAATTAGTTGATTTATTAGATTTTATGTTTAATTTAAAATATGTAAACGATAGACCGACTGGTTATAATAGTAAATTTTAGTTTATGGACAGGTGCTTTAGTTATGGTGCATGTAACTTGAGGTTAGCTTTAATTTAATTTGATAGTTAATTGGCTTACATTAGCTCAATCATTGCGAATATTGAGTACACTAGAAACTTTAATACTTGTTTAACTTATTCCTGCCTGTCAATTTAATAATAAATAAATAAATTACAATTCTCTAAACGCTAATATAGAAAAGGTATACTAACAATTCTTCTTTCTTGCTGGAGGGGGATACTTTTATCGACAGATGTAGTTAATATATGTGCACACCCTTTTGAAGAGCCAAGAAAGTTGATATGTCTGGCTTGTAAAAGTTTAGGGCTGCTGCACTGCTGCAGAGCCTCATAAAGTGCAGCCCCTTGTGCCCACAGCACGATGTTCAGCTACTTTTTACCGAGAGGCGCATTAGTTAGCGTCTGGACTTGATAAGAAAGAGTCGGCATCTCGAATCCTGAACATTGAGAAAGTCATAGACATGGGAGAAAAGTCGAGTTTTCTTTATGAAGAAAAGTATCTGTGAGTATGTTCAACTAGATTTTTGATTTTGCTTTTAATAGGATTGAAATAAGACTTTTTTGAACTGATATAAGATGTTTATGTAATTAAAAACCTACAATTGTAGACCGGGTGCTTATTTAAATTTTTTGTTCATAATTTGAATATTGTCAAAAATGTACATGAATTTATTTGAGCTATATATCATAATGTCGAATATTACATTGAAATTGATTTTATGCGATTGAGTTACATAATTAATATGTAATAAGTTTTAGAAATAATATTATAATAAGCAATGTAAACTTTATATGTGAGATATTATAATAGAATGTTATATTAAAATTTTATTAATATGTCTGTTTTGAGATTATTTAATCAGTAATTATAATTATAATATATACAGCTACAGAAAACAATTAAACTATCTATTAGTTACTATAGTTGTTAAAGTTTAGGGTGACCGCATTTGTTTTTTAATTCCGAGACACGTGGTCACCCTATTTGGACGATTTCCAGGATGCCTGTGAATATAAACAGAATTTTAGCCGAAATTAACTAAATTACAACGCTATTTACTTGTATGGATGATACTTATAGTTTAATAAAGATGAAATATCATAAACATCAAATTTCAACTAAGAATTCATTGGTTTATTATAGACAAACGCAAAAGCAATAAAATTACACTTTCATATTAGTCTTAATTATATCATCAAATTAACTTTATCCAGTTAAAGAATCTGTTTTACTATTGCGTTTAATTCGCAAATGCAGTTTTTAGGGTTAAGGTAAGGGTTAGGTTTCTCGTGTCGTGGTCATTTCAATAGATGCATAATAAAAAACATAAGCATAATTCATAATTATTGTTAAAAAGGTTACAATTACATGAAAATGTTAAATTAACAGGAATGTTTAATTAATAATTCAATAATATTATTTGAATTGAGTTAAACTATTTCTGAAATTAAGCTGAATGAATTAAAAAATACAAATCGTTTATTTGTATTTTTCAATATTTTTAAATCTTTATAAGCGAGTATTATAATATTATAATCTTAGTAGATTACTCCTTGCATACGTCAATATAATTGGAAATATTATTGATAAGAATTTTTTTAGCTGAATGAATTGAATTATTATTAGAAGTTTATTCAATTATTTAAATTAAACTAGAATCTATTAGAAATAGAACAATAGAATAGAATATAGTTAGAAGCTTTCTTAGCTTGCATAAGAGGATTCACGTCATGACGTATTCATACTGTGAGAGCAGCAAAAAAGATCAAAATGGAACTACTTTTCGTTGGAACTACTTTTATACTGGCGTATGAATCTCCGTGCTTCTTATTCAGTCCGTAGTTATGATATAACTCTATGGAATGTAAAGAAGTACGTTGCCTCTACGCGCCGATTACGTCATGAGAATTACGTCATCGAGCCGATGTCACGTCAACATTACTACATCTTGCCTTACGTAAAGTTGACATTACTAACATGTTATTTAGTTAACGTAACTTTATGGCGCAGCTCACGTCAAAACAACGTCATTGATATGACAAAAACACGTCACGAATTACGTTAAAAGCTAGATACTCTTATTCTGTTAACGTCGTGATGTCGTTCTACGTTTTATATAGCGTAACGCTTACGTGAATCTCTAACGCTACTAAATGACGTAACAAATTTATAAGAAATATTAGCTATAAGATCGTTCAGCATAAAATAAAATATTTAATTGAAATAAAATAAAAGATTATTACACAAAAAATAATAATTTCAATTTCATTCCACTTTTATTGCATTTATTTTATTTTTAATTGTTGACTGTTTTAATATCTTGTGTTATCATACTGTCAATTGTATGGCGACTTTTTAAAATTCGTATGGCGATTTTTAGCATATCGTCTGTTAGACGATAAACCCCCTAAGATTAGGGTTAGGATTATGTGTTAAACGATTTGGGTTAGGGTTATGGTTTAGGATAGAGTTAGGGTTAAATATTAGGATATAGGGTATGGTTACGAATTTATTTTTTTAAGTTCGTATATACAAATTGCGTCTAATAAGAATCTTTCCGTTTATATACAAACTTTTGTGGAATAATTTTTATTTGCATAACTATTGTTAATTTATTTAATTGTTTTCAATTTAATATAGCAGCACGGAAAAGGAAGA
>JAQIXG010004772.1:0-12379 GCA_034700105.1 Oconnorella tubifera
GTGGCTTTTTTTACCTAGTAAAATTTGGCTTTTTTTACCGTGGCTTTTTTTACCGTGGCTTTTTTTACCGTGGCTTTCTTTACCGGTTACCATTACAAGCTTAGGCATAAAAATAAGTCAGCGAGTTAAAAAGGGTCATGCTTATTGACTTTGACTCGAGGTATGCATAAATTAAAATGATATTTTATGATAGTGCCTGTTACAATGTACAATGCAGTTATTATAATTATGCAAGTATCGAAAAAATGATTTTGTTCATTCAAATCACGTACATGATCAAAGCATGGACAGATTTTTAATGATACTTTTTCTTCGATTTAGGGCAGAGCTTGTTCTTTAAGATTTAAATCCGCCAGGATCACTGAAGCAATGAATGCGTGCACTGTGAAATCAAGCTTTAAAATTTATTGACGCGGCATGCACTATAGCTAAATGAAAATAAGCATATTTAATTAGAACTTTGAGTTATCGATGCGTGTATACTGCGTGAATGAATATTGATCTCCTATCAATATTTATCAGCAAATTTTCAGCAACTTTCAGAGACAGCAGCTGCCAGCAACTGTTTATGACAGTAGCAAATGCCAATAGGTATATATACTAAAGAAATATATTATCAGCGAAATCAAAACAAAATGAAATCGTGAAAGTGCGATACGCGCAATATAAAACGTGATTTAACGTACCCATGGGTCTGCTGTATAATTATGTACAGTAGTGATCGAATACCTCTCAATAATATTGAATCCTGGCAATTTAATAAACAGTTTTTTGCTATATATTTATTTGATAGGCTGTAGAATAGAGTTTTAGATAGAAAATGATAGAAGACAGAATAAGAAGGAGAGAAGGAATATGTTTAGAGAGAAAGAGTGAGAGAGGGGGGGGGGGAGAGTGAAACTATTTAATCATTTAAACACTTAAACACAATGCGTCAAGTTCCATGCAGTTACACAAAAGACTGACAAATTCGATTTTATGATATTTATTATATTTTTAATTTAGCGTGGAACCTTTTACCACATTTAAAATGTTGAAAAATGAATATTTGTATCACAGTAATCAGCATTACTTAAAATGACAAGGGATAAAAAATATGTTAAAGTTAAGATCAGATATTGAGTTGAATATTTTGATACAAAAGAGAGAAGCCGCGATCACACAGATCTGCATGATATGGCTGAAGTAACAGACACGCGTTTAATCGGTTAAAAACTTACCGTAACAATGATGACTGTAAATATCAGACCCGTTATAAATTATTATAGAAAAAATTCGTTAATTATGTAACTGCCAAGTATGACAATTTAATAAATAAAGTGTGTAAAGTTAACATTAAGGAAACAATAATAAGAAAACATTAAACTTACTGATGGCGCACTGTGTCGTTCAATGATTTCATTACCAAGTGAATTAGTATGTATTGAGCATAAAAGAAAGTTACAGAGCGAAAGAAAATATTCATTTATCAAATCTAAGCAAAAACTATTTAAGTGAATAAGAAATGTATGTCTTCTACAGCACAGCTACTGTATAATCTAAATGAACTATAACTCATTACTTACCTCTGCGTGCTGTCACGACAGTTCATAATAACAGTCTTTTGCGCGAATCCCTTACAAGGCACTGAATGAATCAATATACAGTATATATATATATATATATATAAGTATAGCAGAAGCCCAGCACGTGTTAAAAAACTGGCAGAGTAGAGTGACGCGCCATTATACTAGTTGTTTGTTTGTAACATTGAGAACAGGCGCACCTGTGAGCCAACGAACACACAATAGGGGACCTTATTTACTTTCAATACAAATCACACATTCAAGGCATAATAGAGGAAAATACAATTTCAATGCAAATCACACATAATATAGGAAAAACAGAACGGCGTTGAATATTTTAACTTAAAAATGTACGATAATATATAAATTAAATGAGCATATTTAAAATAATTGTTCAGATAGCACAGAAGTCAACATTTAGCAATCAATAATCGATTATATAATTTAAGGGTTAGAAGAGCGATCGTCGTTACTATTTAAAAAGCTTTGGATATTGCTCACTAGATGGCGACCGTATTTCATCTAAAATATTTAAAAACTTAATGAACTGTTGAATTTAACGCTATATATGATTCAAAAATACAAACTTCCATTATAATGAAAGTTACCCTTTCGATTGCTCATTGATAAATGAATTTCAATTCAGAAACTTCTTTACAGTAATCGTGATATAAATCGTGTAATATATCATAAGAGCTAAGATGTAACCACAACGTAGTAGATTTTTTTCGGCAATCAATCATTTTTCTGTAATTTAACGCAAAGCAACTGACAACAATTGAAAAATTCAAAATCTTCTTTAAATTGAATCGATTGAATGCTACTGCGCCAGAAAAAGTTTTTGCTTACTTAGTAAACAACACATTATAGGTTTATAACTGTAAATCCACTGTTATGATATTACAGTTATAATATTATAAAATATATAGGGTATACATATTTCACTACAACTAGAATGACATAATATTATGTTGTAGGCCTAATATTATTAAACGATGTTGTAATGTTACTATAACATAATTAGTGTTATCATGATAATATTTTTGTATCATTGTCGTTAATCAATGTCGGCTTAACGAAAATGAAACATAATTAATAATAAATAAGATGTGCGTGATTTTCTATCACGAAAAATACTAACAGATAGACAAATTCACAGCGAGAATGAGTTTGATTATTTTAATTATTTTAATTAGTGCTTAATTAAGCAGAAAATACTCGAGGCTGTATTATGACAGGTGAAAATATTTTTGCAAGGAAATGTGTAGATTAATCACGTCACTGTTACTATATGCTTTTTAAGGATTGAAGAATGTTTCGTTAGTAGTTATTTAGTTTGATATTTCATTCTGAAGCATAAATTTCAGATAGATATTATTGTTTATTTAAAAATAAATTTGATTGACTGCAATCAAATGTAACATGCCAGGGACTGTGTACGAGATTTCACTCAACAAGTTATCCATAGGTTAGCGATTGACTTGACCCCGCAATATTATTATAGCAGGCTTAACGTTAAATCATTCAGATTGTATTAAAAGAACAATATTAAGCCTCTGTTAAATAATAAATAAATTGATAGGTATATAGTAAAATAAATGCAAATATAAATAAATAGTTAAATAGTAAGATACGGTTCAAGTTGTAAATGACATCTCTGCTTTATGCATTTGAATAATTGTAGACCTATATAAACATTTGCAATAAGTGTAGGCTTAATACTACTGTAACAGATGCTAACAATTTATGTAAGATTGCAAAATCCTGGATCCTAGAATTAAGTTACAATTGAAGATTTTTAACAAACAACATTGATAGCAGTCGACGTATCGCACCGAATGCAGCGATGTATGATTGAATAAATTGATTAAATTTCTAAGATTTGATTTCTAAAGCAAACATTTTAATATTTAAAGAAAGTTTAATGAAGTAAAAATATGTTAAACTAATAATATATTTATAGTAGCTTAATTTAAAGGTCGTTCAGCTATTTTATTTTTAAATTTCAGAATTAGTGCTTTAAAAATTCCAGAATTTCGATATACATGTGCAAAATATTTGAATTTTCTAAATTTCTAAATAAGGCATTGTAATCGTCCAGAGAATTAAACCTTGTTTTTTTAAAATTCAAATCGTTAAATTTGTTTAAATCACGGATCGTAGGTCGCATTTCTAGTCAGTATACTATATATATTCTCGACATGTAAAAGTCACTCAATAAATGGTACGCACCCCGACAAAACCACAATTCGTAACCTCGAAATTTTCAGCAATCTGACAACGTACGGTACGTTAGAAGTGCAAGATACGATACGAACAGCCCCAATACATTAACCAGACAAACGGCCCGTCAATTTATTCAATAAGCTGACAATAACCCTTCAATAAGCTGACAATAACCCTAACCCTCTAAACTTAACCCAAACCCTATCTCTAACTTAACCCAAACCCTAGCAGTAACCCTTACTTCAATCCTAAACCTAACCCGAATCCAAAATCCAACCCTAACCCTAAAAATTACCGGTCGGGGCCCATTTGTCGGGGCCGTTTGACGGGTCACGAAATATGTTAATACCAAGTAAAGTCTGTAACGATTAATAAAAACACTGGTTGCCATGGTCCAATATATGTTTGAATTTGGTTTTAATTTTTTTTTTGTTGATTTTAAATTTTTTTAAATTTATTTTTACTGTATTATAGAATTTATTAAATAATTAGTCAGTATATTTTCTTATGACATAAACAGTGAACAAACTTAACGTATTATAATCTAATAATACAATAAAATTACTCAAATATTATTGTGCATATGAAATTGTCAGTACATTTATTTTATTAAATAATTTATATCATAAACTCTGTTCAAAATGACGGGAATGCATAACATTAACTATAATATAATATAACCTAAATCTAATTCTAGTTATAGTCTTAACACGGCCCATAATCCTAACCCTAATCCTACAGAAGATAAAAAATATATATTGTTCACTATCATGCATCGGGAATGCATACATTTTATTTGTTTTATTTTATGAAATATTAAAAGTTATTATTTACTATATTATTATGCTCGTCTGAGCCGTAAAAAGATACGTCCATTGTAAAGTCAAATGTAACGAATGGCGTTATAGGGTTATTCTTATTTTTCATTAATTATTGCTAGATATTAATATATAGGAGAGGTATTCAGTATTTGAAATATTTTATATAACATTTATACAAGCGCTGAGACAGTATGGAAACACTGAGTGGAGCTAAACTTGATGCTTTTGATGTCGATCCTGCAGGTTAATACTACTTTATTCATTTAATCACTGACTGAAATTGTTATTTAAAATAATCTTAATACTTATTTTAGTTCAAGTAGCCCTTAATCTATTGCATTTATTATATAAATAATCTATTTAATGCATGAATATATTTTAAGTCTATGCTCGGGTTTAATTCATTTAGTTGATATATGTTGTACTAACCTCATCATTTCAGACTATGTCTTTGGAAGTGGGAAAGGCTTGCTGCAACACAAAGAGGAAATGTTTGACAAGATGTTTGCAAAGACTGGACGCTACTTTCAAGATCAAGTTCGAAAAGACAGCAATGACATTAGTGAGATTGGATTACCTTTACAGGTGTCTGTTATGAAATACAGCATTCATGTCAGTAATGCAGGTCTGACTCTTAGATATTGTTTTAAATATAACTTCAAAATAATAAAGATAGAATTTTTAATTTTGTTTTAAATACAGTAACGTTTTTAGTATTTTACACACTTTTCTATTCTTCTACAGTACAAAAATATGTTTCTCTATTTAGTCGATTCAATGGACAGCTTGGTAGAATCGGAGGAAGTAGTTTCTTCCAGTGAGATGATAGAAAGAAGCATTGAGAGAGTTTCTTTTCAAGAAGATATTGATAAAGAAGAAAAAAGAGATGAAGAAGAAGATTATGGAAAAGAACTTGATCCAATTAGCGTTCATGAAATAGATTGGAACATCTTATCCAATGCTATGGAGCATTGTACGGAGATGTATGATCTCACTCACTCTCAGTCAGTCACTCATTATCCACCAACATTAGTTGTACGTCGTGCTCAGTCTTTTGTCATCTATGTCACTTTCAATAGGAAGTACTCAGAGAGTGTTGATGATGTCACATTTGTCTTTCAGACTGGTATGCTAGTCTCTTTCAGGAGACTTTTTATATTTTGAAAACAGTAGTAATTTGAATGTAATTCAGTTTGTTTTAGTAAAATGTTATGAAATTTATGAAGGAATAAGTATTGAAATTTATATACAGTATTGATTTGTGATAATTTACTTTCAAAACCTAAAACTTTCATCTTTAGTAGAAGAAAATTGACAAGTAATATTAATAATATGGTATCTCATTTACAGTGTTATTTTCGTTGACGAAAACTAAAAGGCCTCGTCGATGAAAACTGAAACTAAGACTAAAAAGAATTGGGAGACTAAAATAAGACTAAAACTAAAAAGAATTAAAAGCAGAACGACGAAAACGAGACTAAGACTAAAATAGTGAGACGAAAATATTTTTGTCTCAAATAGTTCTTATTAACCATCAACCAGCAACCATTTAACCATCTTCCAGCACTCCCTGTTCTGTCGCAACTGTTGAACCACCTGCAGTTGTTCGCAGATACAAGTTTCTTATCTCAATCATGAGGAACAATCTGCCTCCTCCGGGAGAACCAGATACTCCAGCGACACATCTGGGAAGGTATATAGGCGAAGTTGAATGGGGTAAATGTGGGGAGCCAAGTCCACTGGTATACTGGTCAGAACGCTGGTCATCTTATCCATCCTTGACACTCCTTGCAGAGGACCTCATATCAGCTCCTGCTTCAGAGGCATTAGTAGAGCGAGTATTTTTGGTGGCTGGGTTATTGAGCACAGGCAGAAGAAATAGACTATGCAAAAACTTGCATAATAGAGTGTTTTTAAAACTGAATCACAAATTTACAGTTTTGTAGATTGGAAGTTGAAACATTTTATGTTAGGGTGTGTGTTAAGACTTACTGTGTCATTGTATAAGATCATTCTTATTTCATAATAAGTGGCATTGATTTTATGTGTACAATGTAAATTAACAGTTTTCAATTTCCACGGTTTTTTGGTTTAAGACTAAAAAAGACTAAAAAGGACTAAGACTAAAAAGATTTTTGATGAGAGGAGATAAAAACTAAACTAAAAAGAATTATAAGACTAAAATAAGACTAAAACTAAAAAAAATTTTACTGAGAGGAGATAAACAGTAAAACTAAAATATTGTGAGGACTTAAATAACACTTGTGAGGACTTAAATAATGGCTTGTAATTTGTACATTTGTAGGTCCTGATCCCATCATTAGCCAGGGAACCAGTATCCCAGTGCGATTGTTAGATGGCTTTAAGAAGCACAGCTGGAGTGTAGGGATGCAACACATGGATGGAAACAAGATTGCAGTTAAAGTGATGACGCCTGCTGACTGTATAGCTGGTAAATTCAAAGTTGTTATTGAGTCGAGACTCTTAAGTTCAGGGACAAGTCACGGGGACAGTACAGAGTCCGGCGATCATGAAGAGAGGATCTTTAGATGCAAGAATGATCGCTCTTTGTATATCATTTTTAATCCATTCGCTAAAGGTTAGTGATGGAGATAGATTGAAAAAAAATTAATTTAATGATGTAATTTAATGAATACTGAATTTTTAATTATAGCTGCGGATATGGAATATTTTAATTTTTTCTGATTATAATATAAGATCAATGGTTTTTTTTAATGTTATGTTTATATTTATTAATACATTCATGATAATTTTAGCTTGATTCATTAAATTATAATAAGTTTTAGAAATGAATAAATATTGTATATTAAAACATTAATAGTTACACTGTTGTTAAAGTTATAGATACTACAAAATTGAACTGACACAAATACTCAGTTATTTATTCTACACTTATGAAGCTTTGATTCAGCATAATTGATCTGTATCGTTTTTAAAAATTGTTGTCTGAAGTGTGTTATTACTGTAAGTGTATTCTTTACTTGGCTATTAATGGTATTGTATTAATGCACAGAGGATCAGATTTACATGGAGGATGAGATTGTGAGAGATGAGTGTGTTATGAATGACTTTGGTCAAATCTTTGTCGGCAATCAATATGAGTTCATTCCAAGGCCCTGGGCATACTCTCAGGTTTGTAGTGTCATTGTGTTAGTGACATTATGACTGTAGAATTTAAATAAATAACAATGATTTATTAGATTACTAATAAATATATTTATTTTAAGGTTTGAATTAAGAAAAATGATTTACTTTAATCAACTAAGTTTTTAAAAGAATTTACTTTGTGTGATATTGCTTAAATATATACATTTTTTGTATATAAATGCTAAGCATTATCATTAATCACTGTATTTTATGATAAAACTGTTTATAGTTTTCAAGGATTGTTCTGGACTGCTGTTTCTTTCTACTGGACTCTGCGTTGCTTCGTTACTCAGCGAGAGGAAATGCTGTTGATATTGTTAGAGCCATCTCTTCTGTGGTAGATACAATCAGCTCATTCTATTAACAATTATATTTTGAGATAATATCTAAGATTAATGATTATAAAGAGCTAAAAAGTTATGATATAAAGTGATCCTTATAATTTCACTTGATTGTCATGAGTGGAGTGTTTAGAATCATGAACAAGCAATGTTGTATGTCATGTAGTAAAGGAATACATTTGATTTATGGTTTAGCACATGTTTTATATAGTAGCTATTTGAAAGATCTAGCAATAGCCATTTGTAAGATTTACTGGGCATGATTTGAGGATAGAGTTCTAATTTATTACTTATCTAAGTCACAGATAAAGATGAAAATTCTATCTAATATGGGATTTAGTTTTTAGCAATGTTATTAAAAATATTATTATGCTATGAAATGAAGATAAAAAAGTCTCTTAACTTTTATTATTTCTGCTTTATTGAGCATTAACTATATACTCAAATATCGCTGGTTGTGCAGATAAACTCTCCTGATGACACTGGCCTGCTAGAAGCCAACTGGTCTGGCAAGTATTCTGACGGCATTGCACCCACCCAGTGGCTTAGCAGTCTGGCTATCTTTGAAAAGTTCTGGGAGACAAGGAAACCTGTCAAATATGGACAATGCATGGTCTTTGCAGCTTGTGCCACAACTTGTATGTCATTGTAGAATATCTTATATGTTATTTTTATTGAATATTAAGTATTGTTTAAATAAATTTATATCCGTTTCATTCCTATGCCTTTCTTATCTCTTTACATGTAATAAAGCACTGGACTTGAAACTGACAATTACTTGGTTTGAAAAGTCCCATTTGGTGCAAAATATTTCTGTAATTTACCCTTTGTTTTCATTATCTGCCAGTATGTAGATGTCTTGGTATTCCATCTCGCTGTGTAACGTCCTACTCAGCGGCTCATGACTGTGATGGGAGAAATACTATCAATGTACATTGGGACTCTGACGGCAGACCAATACCTGAACTCAATCGTGACCACATCTGGTAATATATTACTAGACATTTTAATTATGTCAATAATCTCCACTGGGCATTTACGTTGAACTTATTACTCGCTATAGATTAGAAATATAGAATAATATTACATTTATTTTTTAGGCATATAAATTTTCATAACAAAATTTATTCATTGACATTATCATCTGGCATTTTATCAGCTCAATAATTTTTACTGATTGAAGTTACTATTACTTGCCATAAATTAGAAATAATATTCATTTTATAGCGTCTAAATCTTCATTTATAATTAAAATCATTTTGTGTTGCTTAGTATTGCTTGTACAGAGAGATTTAAAAAGTTATTGAATTTTATATTGTTGTTATAATCAGTGAAGTTTGTTTTTTAACTGAAGGTGTTTTCATGTATGGGTTGAAGCGTTTATGACTAGACCTGATTTGCCTGGTTCTTATAATGGCTGGCAAGCATTTGATCCTACACCACAAGTTACCAGTGATGGTTTGTAGATGAAAATTCAACATTCTTTCTTTAATTTGTTGTGTGGTATTTAAGTGTCTTCTAAATGTCATAAAGTAAAGTTTATATCTATTTGCTACTAGTAATTTAGCACAATATTATCAATTCTTTGGCATTTTTTATTAAATTGTTATTGAAAATGTAAGCCTAATTATGACTTGTAGTCAACGTTAACAAAATACTTAATATTTGCCATCAAGGTGAATTTCGTAATGAAGTGTATATTATATTATTACGAATATTTTATTATTATTCAAAAGAATTGATTGTAATTACACATATTGGTTTTTTTATTTTTCTTTGACTCATTTATTAATCCTAGATCAGTCTTTATTATAATCAATATTGACTTTAGATTATTGATTTGACAAATAAGCTTATATTTGTTCATTGTTAACCGCTAGGCGTTCACTGCACTGGTCCGTGTTCGGTTAGCGCAATTAAGAACGCTGACATTCATATGCGTGACGGAGTGTCGTTCATGTTCTCAGAACTGAACACGTTTCGCTTTCACTGGATCATGCAACAAGACGGAACTTTCCGGAACACGGTTCAGAAGAATGTGTACGTTTGAATTCAGAACCTATTTGGTTTAGACTGTAGATAATATTGTAGAAATAAAGCAGTACAGCCAAATGAGTTGTATTAAATTAATTGCTATTCAGTGTGTATATAAATAATTTTTTATTATAGTTTATTTATTAATTTAAATATTAATAGAAAAAATCACTTGGCTTAGTTTCAATAATAATTATTAGTATAATATTAATATTTAATTTTTTGTATTTTTTCCTTGACAGAGCTGGAAAGCAAATAAGAACTAGTTATTGTCGTCTGACTGTAGAAGATAAAATTCATTGCAAGAATTCAATAAATAAAAGAACTGGAATGAATTTACTGCAGAAATATAAACACATAGAAGGTTTCTAGCATTTTTTTCTCAACTTGATTATATAAATTTAAAAAAAAAATGTAATATGGTGTATATGATATTGTTTTTATTGCATTCATAACTTATTGTATGTTTTTTAAATATGCAATTTTAAAGCTTGACTCAATAAAACATGAATATTGTATAGTATCTGTATTCAGTTGAATCAGACATAAGTATATCTTTTGATGCAAAGTGCAATATTTGAGATGAAAATTATTGAGTCTGTTAGTTATAGGCTTGTTACTAGTTTTTAGTAATAGGACAACTGTCGCCATCTGACGAATAGATGATTTGTATTTGTCTGTAATGATTATTGTTTGAGCAGATACCGAGGAGTACAGAGCAGCTTTAAAGAGAGCAAACACTTGGTCAACACACCCAGGAGTCTATGACTGTGGACTAGGAGTAATTTCATTATTATTCTATAACATTAATTTATTACTTTTATTTAAAAAAATATTTCCAATATTTTATTTGAAGATTGCAAAGTAGAATTGCTTATGTTAGTTTTAGCACAGTTTGTTTGTCTAGTAATACAAATATCTAGCATTTATTTGTTTAGAAAATAGGGGCTGGTACTATTGAAAAAATTAAAAAGATCAAATTAGAGAAAATGTATTGTAGATATTTATTCGTATTTGAGATCAAATTCTAAGTTTATTTTAATTAAATTTTATTTTACACAGGATGTAGATTTCTTCTTTGATCAGAAACGCGGTGTTATAGCTGGCAGCACATTTGACTCGAAGCTTTGTCTGCAGAATAAATGTCGTTATGAACGTAATGTCAAAGTCACTCTCTCTCTCGCCTCAGTGCATAACACTGGGACGTTGAAGCGTAGAGTCAGATCTCAGATTTTTGACATCAAACTTTGCTCTCTTGAAAGTAACTAATAAGTTTATGAGGTTGATTTAGGGTATAAACTTACGGCTTGAATTTATAATATTATGACATTTTGTGTCTAAAAGTTGCACGATATACATTTTTAAAGTGTTACAAAAATAGTCAGACATCTTAACGAATTATATATTAACACATCTTTTATTGGTATATGAAATTTTGTAGACAATTAAATGTTATACAATGTTATTCAATTTTGACAATGTAATATAAATATGTTGAAATGAGTCAGTTATTTTATTAAGCCTTATTAATTTATTTTGTATAAAAAAAACATAAATAATAAAAATGATTGTATTTATAATACAATGTTTTAATTCTTGACATTTGTGTGAAAATCTCTTTTTTGCCTGTTTTTAAAACCGATGTTTGTTGACCAGGTGCACTAGTCATTGCAGTGAATCAGCGGTTTTGTTTAAAAAACTTATGCATAAGTGTGATGCATGAGATACGCAACATTTAATGAAAATTTATAAAGTAATTTTAGATTATTTAGGTATGTTTATGAATTATGACAATTATACTATAACTTCTGCAGCCAAACAAGCAGTGATGCGAGTGACGGGTGAGGACTACTCTCTAGTGATGAGTGACCAAGCTTGTTTCATCATCTACGCAGTGGCTAATGTACAAGAGACGAGTCAAATATGGATGAGCTGTGAGGACTATCAACTGGTACAACCAACACTCAAGATCTCGGTTGGTGATATATCTCTTCATTTTATTTGTTAATACAAAGCGAGATGATTGAAATTTAATAAAAAATGCGTCTCATTGTCACTTTCTAAGCTAAAATTACTAACGCGAGAAATAACTGATCATATAAAATGGTAAAAATGTCATATTGAGGAGGTGTCACTCATTGACTTGTTGTCACTCATTGACTTGTTGTCACTCATTGACTTGTTGTCACTCATTGACTTGTTGTCACTCATTGACTTGTTGTCA
>JAQIXG010004773.1:0-12377 GCA_034700105.1 Oconnorella tubifera
ACTGATTAGCCTTTCTGCAGTGCCTTTAATTTGTCATTTTAGGCCACTACGCTATCTATGTTGAGTAGAATTTTTTCTGGATCTCTCCACCCATTAATTCATCCATTTATTTTTCAATATGTGTAGACATTTTTTTAGATTTCGGTTAATATTTTTTAAAGTGTTAGTTACTATTACAATTATAATCTAAGTTTTAGTGATCCCTTTCTAATGTTATTTTTAATGAGTTTTTGTTTCATTCCACAGTCCTATCTACTCAATATACCAAGTTGGGATTGGAAGAGGGGCGATGATGCAGTCTGTTTAGCTGAACTAAAACTAGGATTCATTGCTCAGAGCTGCCTGGCTCCAGGCTTCTCTACACTTCTCGCAAATCTCTTTACAATGCGATCTTATAAATCTGTAATATCTCTCTCTCTTATTGTTTTTTTTATTTTAACTAAATAATTTTAATACTCTATAATATGGATTAGTTTTGATAATTATAATTAATTAAAAAGAACGTTTTATATTAGTTAAGGTGGTATATTTAATGACTGCAATATAATTGATCGAGTATATATTAAATTTTTGCATATTTGTTAAATATTGTGTTATTTTAATATAAACAATTTCTGATCTATCTTAGGTGGAGAGTTGAAGCAGCATGCTCAGAATTTCTCAGTTATAGTTTAATTAGTAAATATTTTAATTAATTTGTCCTCATATTCATATGTGGCAACATGTCTTGCAACATATATTGCCATATGTGGCAACACATTGCCACCTATATTTAAAAAAAATTGTATCCACAATATTTTAGAGCCTCGTGCCTTCTTTATAAAGCTTCATTCTTATAAATTCAGCTCATAATGCAGTCTCAGTGATCATTATTTATTTCCTTTTTCTCCATATAATCAATACAAAATAGCCATATCAAGCACTATAAAGAATCAATTCATTTATATTTATTTGTGTCTAGCTGAGTAGTATTTATCAATTTTACAAAACAGTCGTGAATTACAAGGATATCAGTCTGTAACTATATCCGCCTAGTTGTGTTTGAGTGGGAAAGAAGCAGGCGATACTGTTAAATATCAATTTGTGTCAAAGTTCTATAAAATATTGTATTGATTTCTTTCATTCATATACAGTGCAGATATCGATGGTTTAAAGTAGAATATGAAACTGGGGAGGAAGGGAGGGGGGGAGGTGATGTGGTTAAATTTTAATAAGAGGAAACGATGCAAATTTAAAGTTCAGTTTTAAAATTTTGTAAAACAATATTAATTACTATGTTAAAGTCATTTATAGGTTGACATTTTGTTCATATGTCAGTATCAATCCAATTTTGGCGATGTGCGGAAGAAAGGGGGGCGATTTGTGACCCCCTTAATAAGCCCCTGTGTGTATTTTTATTGGCTATTTGTGTACTTTATATGGGGGAGATCGCGTCCTATTTGAATATATCATCTAATACTAAATACAGTAATAAGTTCTATTTTAAACTTAAACACTACAGATTTAACTGTTTTTTATATTTTTGTGTGGAATTGTTATTTACATTGTGTTTGCAGTCTCCCAACATGCCTCAATGGCAGAATGACTACATGCGCGGTACAGGCATGGAGATGTACACTGAATATCTGTCCCAAGCCCTGGTTGGTTTAACTTTCCCAGAAGCTGCAGAGTAAGTAAATTGGCACCTTTATTTTTGTCTTAAATTTAATTATATAAAGTTATTATATAAAGATATTATTGCCTATCTCATAATCAATTAAAAATTGTAAATAATACAAATGTTATAATTAGAACTTGATAGAATAACATTCTTTATATCAAATAATACCATTTATCTTCTGTTGCAAAATGATGATATATTATTTCTATGTTTATTTCTTTGCAGAATCTGTTTTTTGAAATTGAAGTTAATGCTCATAGCTATAACGTCACCAAATGAAGGCGGGACTAATAGTAGCATCAGTATCAATCCAGGACCGAATGTTAAAATAGAAACAAACACGCAAGGATTCTTTTTAGCCGAATCTGCAGATGATGTAAAAAGGTTTGCATCCCCCCTTATAAGAGATCTTAATAAAATAAGGGCTGGTACTAAAATGCTTACTTTGCTACCGGCTACAACTAATTGTGTGAAATTCTAAACTAGGTGGTTTCTGGTTTAAGCTTTCGAGTAAGCAACAACGTTTTGTAAGTTGCCGCCTCATTTTTTTATGAGTCCAAGATTGCATTATGGTTTATTAGAGTATGTGAAACATTGAAATCGTGTAGTAAATTAAATCAAATGATAATGCTGTTAAATGAGTGAATGTTTAATTTTTGTCAGTTTAATATGATTTTAGCTGTTTAACACAGCGTCTATTTTATATCATTGATACACTGTTTAATGTATTGTTTAATGTTTGAAAAGTAGCTGAATATATTATATTTTATGAATACTGTTTTTTCAGGGCGTTATACTACTGTAAAGCATGTCATGGTGATACGAATGATATCAAAGTTATTAAGAAGTGCAAATGTAAAATGAGTAAGTAGCATTTATGTCTTTTTTTCTCAGTTTATGATGCTTAGAATTTAACTTATGCTAAATATGGTAAGATATGCTATGTTGCAATAAGTTATGTGTAAAGCCAATGAGGTTATTTAATTAATAGATTTAGGACATTTAAATTTTATTTAGAAAATTAGAATTTTATTGCTATTTCAGATTCTAATAATGTTAAGAACAAGAATTCTTTCATTTCACGAAGTCAAGACAAGTCGCCTGCAATTGATCATGGTTGGATTCTGTAATTTAAAAATTGATTTTTTACCTATACCAAATATTGTCAGATACTTAAATTATTATAAAAAAGTACTATATGTTATTTGAAAGGCACATGATGCAACTGATCATAAAAAGTATTCAGAGTACTATATTATTTTAAAGAGTTATATAATTCTAGTTTGCATTAAATGACGACTATTATTTAATTAGCAAAGTTTTTTGAAGTTAATTGTAATTGCTTATTCTTGACTATAACTATGGGATCTGTTGTTTTTCTGCAGCAAATATTCCTTTTTTGAGACTTGAAGGAAAAAGAAAATCACCCCAGTCACATCGAAGTGGAGGGGGGCGAATAGGCAACTCTCCTTCAAGGTATTAAAATTATTTTAAAATTGACAATTCATTGGCGAATCTAATTGAGTGATCCAGCACAAATTGTTCATTAAAAATGTAACGCAGTATTGTTTTAGGTTATTAAGCTATTTTAGATGTTACGTTATATCTGATAACTTGAGTCAAATTTTATTTAATTCAATGTATGCATTCTTTACAAAGAATTCTTAATTAAATAAAAGTTGAAAATGTAATAAAATTGTTCATTGTTTATAGCTCCAGTTTGAAGTTACTGGGTATTGATGCTCTTCATGATTTTCATAAAGAAAACAAAAAGTAAGCATTTCTTACGATCTTATTACTATTTAGCATAATTTAAATTGTAAACATTTTATTTTAATTTCTTCTAGTTTTAATTTTTAATCACATTTCGTTTGTTTAATTCTGTGCCAAATTGCTACACTTTCAGAATAAACAGCCCCAGTCATCTACCTACCCTACATCTGAGTGGTAACAATAAAGACTTGTCGTTATTCAAGATGGACTCTCAGCAGGCTGACGTCATATCAGATCCGAGGCGTTTTGATTCCACTGGAATGTTCCACTGGTGTCCATCTCTGCCTATGTCTTCCTGTGTTATTGTGAGTGGAATTTATGAATTTTGTTATCTGTGTATGATAGGCAGATATTGTAATTAACTTAAATTATACATGTTCTTAAGTTTTGCAGTAGATTAAATTATATATATTTGTAATTTTTGTAGTAGATTAAATTATGCAAAATCTTAATTTTTGTAGTAGAATTTATTAAGATTTCTTTTTATAAGTTTTATTGATGCAAATTCAGTACAAATACATGCAAAAAAACAAGAAAACAAACAATACACCAAAACGATAAAATAATTACAAAATAAATCAACTATTAATGTATTCATAAATATATTTATATACATACAAAATTTGTACATACATAACACAAAATACATAATGCATACAAAACACAATGTACAAAAATTGTGTTTATTTTTGTTACACTGTAGACTCGTGAGCAGGCTGCGATGACAGTCCTATCCAATCACGTTGTAGTATGTTTATTTGCCGACGCCCACTCGGCTCTCATTGGTCTACGCAATCTCATCATGCCACTACGAGCCAGTAATTTCGACGAATCAGAATTGAAGCATGTTGTGATTGTAGGGGATAAGGATTATATTCGTAAAGAATGGAAAAGTTTGTGTAATTTTCCAAAGATCTTAATTCTTGGGGTAAGTTTATATTACTTGTTGACAAAATTAATTGTTATAGAAATTCATTTATAATAAAAATTACTAGAACAAAATGCTGTTTTTGTGTATCAAATAAAATGTGATAAATTTAATCTGTTTAATTGAATGAGAAACACAATGATTTGATGTAAATGAGATTGAATTAGAGTAAAATTTTAATGTTGCTATATAAGCCTAGATTCTAACTACTAAAGGGAATTGTTTAACTTAATGCAAAGAAATGTATATTTTTGATCTAACTTTTAAATCCTAATTTAAGTGATCAATTATTTCAGGGCACACCCTTAAATCGTGCAAATCTTCGCGCTGTGCACATAAACATGTGCGACATGTGCGTCATTTTATCAGCGCGTAACTCTAGTAATGATGACAGCAACCTTGTGGACAAGGAGGCCATTCTTTGCTCGCTCAATATCAAAGCAATGACTTTTGATGACACAATGGGTTTGCTTGAAACTACGGGATACAACGGACCTGGTAAAAAATAAAAATTTGTGTATTCCTACTTGTTATTTTACAAAATTTTCTATATATTATGAAAAGAAGCTACATTTTTAAGTAGTAAACTTATTAAATGTTATTATTTTTAGTTATTTTAAGTTGTTTATGAACATAAAAATGTTATTATGTTAAAGTTGTTAAGAAAAATGATACGATAAGCTTAAAGTGTAGCCTTATTGATTATGATTTATAAATAGAAGCATGAAATTTTCTAGTTATTACTAAAACTGTTTTATGTATAAATATTTCTAATGCTAATTATATTTACTGAAACTGATCTCTCTTTGCATATTGCTTAATTTCAGCATTTCTGCCACCGGGGGCAGCATCCCAATCCTGTATAAAAACTGCAAAAAAGGGCGTTTCGTCTGGAAATGATATTCCCATGATTACTGAATTAGGTAAATTAATAACCCATTCATTTTTTTTGCGGCATTTGCGTATGAGATAATAATTGCGATAAATGAAAAGTACTTTATATTAGATTTTATTTGAAACATAAGTAATTTTTTTAATAATAATTTCAAAAATTTCTTATATACTGTAGATGATTTAAAAAATCCTATTGAATTTACAATTCAATAGAATTTTTTAACCTTATATTAATAGGGTTATAGACCTTAGATAATTTTAATAAGCCTGTTTAATTTTAGAATAAATGTTTGTTTACTTTCAGGTAATGATGCTAATGTCCAGTTTTTAGATCAGGATGATGATGATGATCCAGATACTGAGCTATACATGACTCAACCTTTTGCTTGTGGTACAGCGTTTGCAGTTAGCGTTCTTGATTCACTCATGAGCACTGTGAGATATCTATACTCATCTTACTTTATTTATACTTATCTTACTTTATACTTATCTTACTTTATCTATACTTATCTTACTTTATCTATACTTATCTTACTTACTGAATCTCAAATTTTTCTAAGTTTATTCAACAAAATAGTACCGGTATTATTTTTTTAAATATCCGTTAAATATCATTAAATCTAATTTGTCAAATTTATCAATGATTAAAGTTATTTATCACTTATTAGTGATAAAATTCCACTCTGAATCAAGAAGGTTGGGGAAAACTAGTGTGTAAAGCACTTTAATAGTTTGTAATCTGTTCACTGAATTTTCAGACATATTTCAATGATAACGCATTAACGCTCATTCGCACGCTAATTACTGGAGGCGCAACACCAGAATTGGAGCAGATTTTAGCGGAAGGGGTTGGTATGCGTGGGGGGTACAGCACGCCTGAAAGTTTAGCTCATAGGAATAGGTGTCGGGTGGCAGAGATGCCTTTGTACAAGGGTCCACTGTCTCAATTTGGGGTTAGTTTTTGATCTTTGTTGAGATTTTATTCTTGAATTTATAAGAATTTTTGAGAAATTTTTCTGAAAGCCTCTTTAGTATTAATATCTTATGTGCATTCCTAACTAAACAATGTAATAATGAGCAAAGAATAATATCAAATGAAGAAATATTTAATAAATAAACAGTTCATTAGACATTCTTTGAATATATTCTTTTATAGCCTTTTTAATTAATATTTTATAGATAATTTTATAGATATGTATAAAATGTACAATTTTATAAGTTAAAATTTAAAAGCAAATTGCTCAACTCAGTACAATCTATTTAACTTTTCATTACAGCAAGATGGAAGGAAGTATTCTGAACTGTTTGCGTATGCACTAAAGACATATGGTATTCTTTGCATCGGACTGAGTCGGTTTCGTGACACAGCAAGCACAGTGGAACAAAATCCATCTGCCAAGCGCTATGTCATTACGAATCCACCGGATGATTTTCTTCTCCTATCTTCCGATAAAGTAATTCTCTGATATTTTATACACGTCAAATTGACTTAGTAATTACTGCTATAAGTTGCTAATACATTAAATGATGATTGCTTTAAGAATAGTCATGGTATTGATAAATTAATTTGTATTGTGAATTATTAATACGAATACTTGCAACAATTGATAAGGTCAATAATTGATAATAATAATCTTATTAATAATTTATACATAACATACACAAGTTAGTCTTTTATGTATTATATTATATCTATGTTTTATTTCTTAAATTTTCTATTCAATGATAATGAGCATGAAATAAAAACTGTAAACTGAATTACTAATAAAATTTTTGTGTAACATTTTCATTACAATTTCTTTCAGATTTACTGCCTCCGACCATTCGAGATCGTTGAACGACAAACCGTGCGTAAGAAAAGGAAACGTCGCGTAAAAACTCAAGACATGTCGCTCGAGGGTTAAACGTGACATGAACTGTGTCTCATAGACTGATTAACCTGATATTTAACTATTTAACTTGTTAGTAGCCTCTGCTGCAATTCTACAATCCGGTAATTTGTTAATTATTAATCAAATCAGTCATCTTTTACCTGATGGTGGCAACGTGGGGTTTGGTTTTGGGGTTTGGTCTAAATTGGTTTTTGTTGTAATGAATGTGTAAATATTATGAATTTTAAACTCTGCTTACTGGTGTTCATAAATAAATGAATATTTTATATTAGTGACAGTTTTATACTAGTAAAATGTGAGTATAATGAAATATTATTCCCACTTCATATGATTGTTTTTGGCATATATGTGTTTTGTAAGTTGTTATTTTGGTTTTAAATCTAATTAGAAACAATCAAATTACGGATTAAAAATAAAATATATTGATTAACTTAAGCATATCAAGAAATAAAGGAATAACGTACAAATTTGGTTCAGCTAATTTGATTTGGTGGCTTTTAAATGTAAAAAGGGCATTAATTCAAAGATCTACGAAATTTTGAAACTTTCAGAAAACAGAATGGAATCATTTTACTTGGTGTGATAATATATTAATCAACAAAATGGTGTAATAATATATTAATCAACAAAATCAGACATTTAAAAGTTGTTAAATAACATTACATACGGTTCAATTTTACATCGTTATTCTGTACATGGAGTAAATCTTTAACATTATTATTCTGAATTTGTGTAATTGTATATATCGTCTTGAAATCTCAATGTAAAAATCAACTTTTAAATTTTCTATTATGCAATATGAGATTAACATTTATCATAACGCATATTTCGAGTATATTGTTAATCAAAATTTCAGTTGTACTTCTCCTAACACATGTTTCAATAAAAATTACTAATTATATTTTAGTAAGTTTTAATTTATGGAGAACTTGAGTATTGTAATTTGCAAATATTTGTAGATAAATTTATTTTGATATTTAGATAGTAGCGGAATAGCTCGATATATTTTATCTTTATAAAGTGAAAATAATTTTATCATCTATGTATCTAGTGCTTTTTAATCTGTTCATGTCACAAATTGTGATGACATTTAAAAGTTTTTAAAAAATAGTAATTACTGCGTGCAATTGTTAAATGGTGTGAAATTCTAATGTTGTGCAAGCAAGTTCTCATGATAAATTTGTGCTAATATAATGATATACTTTAAGTTATTAGTTGCATATGTATATGTTATGGTAATGTGTGTTGGGTTAGAATAAATTTACTGCTAGAAATAAATTTATATCTCGATCTCGGGTTAAGGTTGTGTGATTTTAATTGATTTATGATAGAAATTTCCTTTTAAATCATATTCCATTTCAGACTTCTGTGATATTCAAATATTTTACTAACATTCTGAGAAACGGTCATTCCAAATCGTTACATTAGCATAGCTCATATTTTATTTGTCTATTTATCGCGTGTAACCTCATTGATGTTCAGTTTCGTAGTTCGTATATTATCGTGATTAGTTGCATTTTTACACTTCAATCATATGTCCTAATTTAGTATTGGTGTTGATTATTTCTTAATCGTTATGATTTACAGTAGTCGATTTATTTATTTCTATTTTGAACGTAAGTGATAGCTCAGAATGTGATTGTTTTTGTATAAGTTTAGCTTATGTGTGTGTGTTTAAATAGTCGACTAGTTCAGTTTACAGTAACTGACGTGGCTCATATTTATTGCTTCAATTCGAGTACTTAAAGTGACTAGCAATAAGCCTTGGAGAATTAGTTTTTAATTTTGCTCTGTAATAACTCGAGAAATCGCTCAGTAAATGTCTTCTATAGAAACCGAATATAATTTTATTTTATTAGAAGCAATGATACAAATAAGTGTATTTACGCGTACGCAGCGTTGCAGTTGTGATTTTAAACAATTTTAGCACAAAAAAATATGCGGGTGTGTACTAACCATGGGCGCTGTTGTTAAGATAAAGTTTCAAAAATTGAATTAAACTGTCCAATGAAAAACATTAATCTCTATTACTTCAGTGAGAAATTATTCGTGTAAATTTGCATTGCAATAAATGAATGTTTCGGCTTTCAAAGAACTGAAAAATGCTAAATTAACAAGTTGTGTAAGGAGCCAAAGCTAAAATTGGATGTCAAAAAGAGTTATAAATTTTAACATCGGTGATAGCCACTGCGTTTAAAGATTTAGTCTAATTTTCTTTCGGTGTATCTGTCTCTTATTATATGCTCAAAATTACTTGAGTACTGCAATGTATTATTATTTATCGTTTATAAATGTGATTAGATTTGATTAAATCACATGAATTAAAACTGTTGAAATGTACTTATCACTTTACGCTGAAAGTATTCATTCTATCTGAAGATTAGATTTAATTAGAGATCATAAATTTATTGGAAGTCATTCATTGATCGATTTGCTTGAATTTACATAGTCAGCGATATGCAAATAAGATCTAGAACAAGTTTTTAAATCACGTTAATTTTGTTAATTGCAGTGCAAGTAAGAGCAATCTAACTGCATCTACATTGCTATGTCTCAATAACAGTGCTATATACAAACTATAACACAACTAACAAAATTGAACTGTAATAACAATAATGAAGTTAATAATTACAATATGAATTAAATTCACTGTCTGAAAAGAGTGTTCAATGTACAAGAATATCAAATATTACAACACGGTTACTAATCGTTACAATTTCAATAAAAGCGCTGCATGCAAATATCAATGCTAATTTCTCAATCGAATTGAAGAAAAAACGCATGATTAAATATCATTTTTGAAAAATAGCAATTTTGAGAATTACATAGAAATTAAATCATCTAATTTAATTACATAAAATATTGAAAGCCAGTGTAATATTTACTCTATATTACAAAATGTCATCATTTTTACTTCTATGTTATAGAAGAGTAAATTAATTATTTAAAATCATAAAAAGTTATATAAAGGTACTGATATTTGCATTAAGGCCATACTATTAATCCATTTCTCAAAGTTTTAATACAAGTATTAGAAACCACTCACCCGATTTAATAAATGCGAAATTGATGTTATTAAAATATACAATTATTTACCATAACGCTAAATTGATGAGAATTGTAGGCGTAGACTTACTAGCTAAAATAATGGAGGTATATCTATTAGGAGGTGGGAGGGTAATTTAAATTAAGATCCCCATAAAATAAAAAACTAATAATACCAACATAAACGCTTGATTTTAAATAACAATTTTTCAGTGAATAAAATAAACATTATCGAGACTATGTAGCTCAGAGTTAAGCTAAAAGTTAAGACATCTAGGTTATCATTCATGATTGAGGATAATGCTAAAGAGTGCAGCAAGTCAATGAAATATTGTAAGCCATGACTTAAACTAAGATCTATTTATACAAATCTGTTGCTCTAATCAATTCAACAATCTTCTGTCACAACATGTTCTTATTTTTTATTAACTGTTCATCATATAGTTTCCCAAAACCATAAATGTTAAATGGAATATATAAAATACACAATATACATATATACAGTTAATAATTATATATTATTATCAATTATATTATTAATAATACCACTATTAATTAATTAATATACAGCTGAAATTAAGTAACTCGAACTTTACCAGTTAATAAAACAATCAATTAATCGAATAAATGCACCCAAACCATTACAGTAACAAGCCACATAACTGTATATTAAATGTTATATTCAAAATTATTACATTATTAGGCTACACTATATTATATTATTCTACAGAAAAGTTTCACATTAGAAACCTCAAGCTGAAATTAAATACAAGAAGCAAAGATTGAAATCAATTTTAAATTCATGCAGAGCAATAGTCGTGAGAGAAATAGAGATCATTGCACAAACGCGTCATACTATTAAAGCAAGCAAAACTAAACAATGATGAATTTACTTAATTAACGTTGAATCTAAACAATATACACGCAGTATATAATAGCCAAAAAGAATAAAGTTTATAATTTTAATTTCACGATATATTGCACTGAGGTTATATAATAACATTGCAAATCAAATATCTCTCAATACTTTAATGAATAAGCATGCATTATTTATTAAGAGCAGAAAGAATAATTACATAAACGTTACATACACAAGTGAATATATATAATGAATATGTAACAAGCGAAACAAGTCAATGACAATTCACATCCATATAATCTTCATGCGTGATATGTTGATTATATAATATCATCAATTTATTTCAAACTAAACTCATAGAATAAATGCCCTTATATTTTCAAATAAAGATCAAAATCTCATAGACAATCCTAATATTACATTTATTCATATTTCATGCACATTTTTTAATTCTATTAATTATTTCTGAAATTCTGCATAATATTCTATTACAAATACAAAATAAAAAAATTCTCACAACCCTTAAAAAATCCCACCCCAATAAAACTGCCAAATTTCCACAAACTAAAGCAGTTTCCACAAAACATGAAATAAATCGAAATTAAAAACTTCTCTTACTGTAAATTCAACCTCAAGTCATCCGTAATTCTTAAAACCATTGCACTCCTAAATCTTTTACATACAAAGTATATTTTCATAAAATCACAAAATTCAACTCCTCTTTAAATGCTCCCACTTTTGACTGGATCATGAAAATTGAATCCGTTTTGTAGCGAATTCGTGTAAAACGTTTAAAATTGCACAAATTAGTGTACAATTTTTATCGTAAGAAAATGTACTGCGAATGATTCTAAACTATAACGCAATGTCTTTATGTATCCTTTTATAATTTGAAAAAAAAAAATTATAACATGGTTATTTACGAAATCACTATTTATTTCATTTAATCAGTATTTATTTTTCATTTTATTTATTTTTTCTACGAACTCCTACACAATCCGCTTGCTCTGTTGCTCCCCCCCTGTTACCTCCAAGAGCTCCTTTGTACTGGAAGAGCTGCTGTAAGGAGACTCATCCGAGGCTCCAAAGTGAGCTCCCAGCGAATGGTTGACCAGGTGGCATCCCAGCGGGTCAGCTATGACCGATTTAACGCTTCGACCAGAGGTGGTACGTCTGAAGTAAGTCTCATCGGTGTCTGAGTAAAATAAAAACATAATAATTTATAAAAAAAGTAAGTATTACGGATAATAAGTAAGTATTACGGATAATAAGTAAGTATTACGGATAATAAGTAAGTATTACGGATAATAAGTAAGTATTACGGAT
>JAQIXG010004774.1:0-12376 GCA_034700105.1 Oconnorella tubifera
TTTGATGTAGACCGCTCTTATAAAACTGATACTAAATGTAGACTGACCCTAACCCTAAACAATGCATTCAACAATTAGAAAGTGTAATTAAATGTAAATTAAAATGTATTCAATCATTTAACATTGAAATAATGAAACAATCAGCTCAACTAAGCAGATGTTTGTATTATAATGAGGCTGACTGCAGCATATGTTGATCAGACGCATTAATCATTTCAGTCGTACAATACAGTGTCTTTGCTTTATGTAGTTTATGTAAAAGTATTGTGTTCTGTTAATTAATGTGAAATTAATGAAAATAGTCTCATTAATATAGTGACTCAGCCTATAGCCTATTATTACTCAGCCTATAGCCTATTATTACTCAGGCCACAGCCTATTATTACTATTAGTTGGCTGTGGGATGAGTAATAGTAGGCTGTAGACTGAGTAATAGTAGGCTGTAGGCTGAGTAATAGAAGGCTATAGGCTGAGTAATAGTCTATTACTCACCCTAAAGCCTACTATTACTCAGCCTATAGCCTACTGTTACTCAGCCTATAGCCTACTATTGATGCCCATACATACCCCCCAGCACTGATCCTCCTATCTGAGAGAAAGCCATCTCCAGTCTCCCTCTCCTCTGTGAGGCCCCCTCAGGGAAGATGTACTGGGACTCTGAACCTCCCTGAAAACAAATGTCTTACTAAAGAGTGCAGCAAGTAAGTAGTTAATTCATTGTCTTACTAAAGGGTCAGCAAGTAAGTAGTTAATTCATTGTTTTACTATAGGGCGCAGCAAGTAAGTAGTTAATTCATTGCCTTACTAAAGGGTGCAGCAAGTAAGTAGTTAATTCATTGTCTTACTGAAGGGTGTAGCAAGTAAGTAGTTAATTCATTGTCTTACTAAAGGGTGCAGCAAGTAACAGTATCCATGATTAGAGTTAGGATTAAGGCTTAATATCACAATCAAGGCAAAGCAATTTTACTAACTTTTTAAATTAAAATTATATTAAATTTCAAAGTAAATTCACTAAATTAATTTAAAATGAATTATTTAATAATAAAGTAAATGTACAGGCCTCTATTATATAGGACGGATCAATGTTAAGATATGGAGAGAGAGATCCATACTGACTCGATATTGCTATATAATATAGAACAAAAGTGTTGATCAGACGCACTAGTCATTTCAGTGATACAGTACAATGCATTTGTTTCATATAGACCTTCATATACTTTATGTAAACATATTGTGTTCTGTCAATTGATGTCGTATAAATTAACGTACATTTTTTGAATATTATGCTTTAATACTCAATGAATAAATATTTAAAATGCACTGACTTGGATTAACCGGATGATTGGAAAATCCGCGACCGAATAACCCCCTCACGGGATTTCCTGAATCAGGACTATTTTTATCCATTTAAAAATAAACTCTTTTTATTAAAGTGTCTAAATAATTTCTTTACCAAATAAATTTTTTGCATTCAACTAATAAATAATTAATCGAAAATTATAAAAATTTCTTGCATTAAAGCCGATTTTAATGATTCGTGTATAAAAAAAATCATTATAAGTAAAATACGTTTTGGCTGTCTTTCGGTTTCGCCCCGAACCGAATTAGGGTTAGAGATGGTTTATGGTCAGGATTTGTGTGTTTAAGATTCAACTAGAGTCATGATTATGGTTACTGAGACAAATCAGATAGTCTGAAGTTATTGTTAAAGAATTTTTATTTCATATTTCATATATCTCTCATTACCACCATTTTTTATGAGCGATAATTGAAAAATCGTTGATCAAAACACAAAATTCATTTATTAAAAAGTGTTAGGTGTGGTTTGAATTTCGAAATGAGATTTGATTTATTATATTCCTCATCCTTTCTTATATCTGTCATCTTATTTATATTTTTAAAACTACATGTGGTGCGACACCGAAAAACACCCAAAGTATTATTTGTTTTGCATGGAAATAAATAATGCAAACAACTTAGAAAAGTAATGAAATATGATAAATCGCCTTTTATGCCAATTTTTTATAATTTGTCCTTTAAATTAGTTTAGCCCCTTTCCAAACTCCAATTTATTGTCAGAATTAAGTAATTAATTTAGAAATAACCCTTTAAATGAGTTCTGCAAACAAATATGTTTTACAATATAGAAACAAATATAGAAAAATGTTGACAAATATAAATATAGGAATAAACATAATATTTAATTTAAAGCAAATACAGATAAATTCGTAAATAAAAGAAAATAAACAAATTTCTGAAAATTTTGCGAAAAACTTTGATTTGTTTACAAACAAACGGAAAACACGTTCTTAAACAATCACAATATTTAATTTTAATTTGAAAATTTTGATGTAAGAATTTTTATTTTATGTTTATGTATTTTTATTGTTAAATAGATAACGTATTATTATTTATTAAATAAAATGTGAAATATAAAAAGTACATTATCGAAATAACATAATAAGCATTAAAGTGCATTGAATGTTTCATGCTCCATGGAGTACACAGAATTCTCGTATCCTGGAATTGACCACGGGGAGGAATTCATCCAAATGCTTAAGCGGTGACCTTTTTTAACGTGTTGACTTTGCGAAAGAACTACATCCACTCTATTTTTTATTTTATATTTTAGTATCACTCCACTTAGGATGTTATCACCCGGTGGCGATTCGCATTCCCCATGCGACGCCACTGTCCGGTGGTCTGCGATCAATTGTTGTGGAATCTCAACTTATAAATTTATATCGGTCCAGGCCCAGCAATCTATCATTTGCATACAGCAAGTCTAAGATATCAAACTATTAAAAAACTAGACACTGATGTCTAGTTTTTAAACAATATCCATAAATTGTCATATCTCGACATCAAAACACAAAGAGTATGATTAATGTTTTGTCCGTTATAACGTGACGCTTTTTTTACATGACATTTGTGAATTAATTAATTACTCCAGATATTGATGCAACACTGTCTACTACAAAGCACATCTATAGCTGTGTCTGTTAATGTTATTGCAGTCGGTTGTGTCTGTGAATATATTTTTTAAGATCCTTATATTTTGGTTTATCAAGATCACAGTTTAACGCAAGTCTTTACAAAAATATTTCATAAATCATTCACGCTACTAATATAAAATCAAAATTGATGTAAACACTTTCTACTTCATTCTATTATCACACAAAGAGCATTGAACTTGAAATTTAAGCCGTCACAGATGTATTTTTAATCGACAATGCATTGAATATTAAAAGGTGTATTATTACAGTGTCGTAAAAATGAAACAACTGCAATAAAATACATTGCGTTAGTAATGACAGCAGTAACTGTCATTACGAAGTTGTTTACGTGATGTTATCTTATGATCTAGATATACACCATCTTTATCATATAAGAGATCATATACATGAGTTTGAATAGTTATATATGGTTTCAAAACAAGTCCAAATAGGTCATTCCAAGTGAATCCATGTGCGTTTAGACTTCTAGAACATTATAAGCGTATTATATATCAATAACAGCTGTTAAGTGAAATATCCATCTGTTCTAATTTCCTAGAAATAATTAATCTTTAAAACTGTGGTTTCCATATGTCTGATATTTTACCGGACTGTCCGGTATTTGAACTACATTTCCGGCACAAAATTGTACAAATACTGAAATTTATGCTGTAAATTTAATATAAGTTAGGTATTTTCATCGCAAGTTAGATCCTTTATGTAATGTTAATATGTGTGAGTTCAGTGCTAAAATGATCGCTTGTGACGAATTACCAAATTTTTTACGTTGGATGGATATATGTGCAGATGAAATATATGTAATCATATATAGGTAATAACAACAAACGATGATCTAAAAACACAAGTTCTTCATACTTATGTCTGGTATTCCAGACATAGCTAAGGATCATGAATTCATGTGTTGTTTTAATACTAATTACAATCATGAAAAATACAATGATTACAATATTTATACCAAAAGTCTACTCAAAGTTATGTAACGATTACCATCAAATACAAGAAGTTAATAATATTTTCCTTAAAATTCAAACACAAAGAATAAAACACAAAGAATCCAGATATTTTGTCCACCTTAATTTGATGTGCAATTAATGTTTAAAATGTAAAAACTATTGAAATAGAAACTCGAAAAAGCTCATCCTTCGGTGTAAATTAAATTTTAACAGAATTCTAAACATTAGATATATGTTTATAAGACAACTCATAAGTTATAAGTTTTTTTAATAATAAAATCATTGTTATTATATTTAAATAATCCTTTGTTACTTTTTTTGCTTAATTAATGGGTGTGATAATCTGATACATACATTAATTGAGTCTTTATTTGACGAGTTGTTCTACTAATTAGTCGATCAATTCATGGACAAAGTTCCATTAAAACTATGTAAAGGTTTTCTTTCTAAACAATTACAACCGCTATTAATTTCGTTAGAATTTGTTGTTTTATCGTCAAATACCAGTTTTTCCCTTGGTTCATAGAAATATGCATGAATATAGAGTCACTAGACTTCGTCTGAGTGAAAATCTGAGTTTTTAATTAAGATAGCAGACGGTTCACACCCTCATTAAGTTCTCTATTCATACACATTTAGAAATTAAATTTAAAGCCTTTATCTTCATTAGCTCGACGACAATTGTCAATTGTAATATGACAGCAGACGCTGATAGCTGCTATTATTTTAATATCTGTTGTAATATTCAAAATAATTGATAACTGATAATTGTAGTCGAGCTAATGAATATCTGCACAGAGCTATAATTGCTGTAATTATAAGTCTGCATAAATATTTTTAATCTATAACAACTTAAATTAAGATATCCTAAAGCTTGAGATATCCTAAAGCTGGATCTTGAATTAGTTATAGGCCTACAATTAAAGATTTTGCCAAGTGCGCCAAAAATATAATCCCGTAAATATCGGGGTTAAATAACTATAGACATACATTTTTTAAATATTGTTGGATTTTACTGGATTTTACAGGATTTAGGATTCAATTACCAAATAGCTTTTTCATCGACTTTTTCTATTATCTTTTGTGTAAAGTATTTTTTTCCTCAAATTAACTTTAGCTGTAAGCTAACCAAGCTTTATTAATGCAAACTTTTATGTAAATTGTATTTTTATGAATTTTCCAAAAAAGTTTAAAATAATTAATTTTATGAGAATGGCATGCAAAGATAAAGCTGATTACAAAAATAGGTTTTGAGTGTTCTGATGTGAGCCTGCAATATCTTTATAATATGGGATGTGTGCACTTTTGAGGCAAATCATTCTAAATATATTGCACTTCAATACTCTCATTGAGTCTTCACGTTTTGCTTCTTATATTTATCTGGGATGGCACTTGGTTCTGGTAGTACTAAGAACCAAGGTGCAATCCCAGATAAATATTTAGATAATGATCCATAAATATTTTTGACCAATCCCAGATAAATATCAGATAAATATTTGGGATTGGTCAAAAATATTTATGGATCATTTGTCTAAATTAATTAATTATTGGATAAAATTTCATTTGCTTGATAGTAATGAGCTTAATTGCTAATCATTGATGAGAATATGAAGTTTTTCTCAAACTAAACTTTTGAACGCATGCATAAACTGACTATCAAATTATTTACATATAAATAATATTTTTTCGTATTTCTTTAAAATGTTTGTTCATTGTGAGGTCACACACTATCTCATGCGTCATGCATTCTATGCATTGATTGCATAGTGGAGACATAGGATAATAATAATAGGACATAGGAAAAATAATATTCAGTAGAGAACGAACATGGATCATATTGAACTTTACGCCCTTGTCGTCTAAAACTATTGAATATGAATTTAATTCTATTGCCGTCAAGAAAGATATGAAGAAAATATGTATGCAGTTATGAATAAATAATACTACTACATATGTATACTATGTAGCCCGCACCATTTTTTATTTGTACTGACGTTTACTATGACATTTATTACAAAGTTGTATGGATAACACAATTGGTTAACCCAGAGGCGAAGCCATCTCATAGCAAGTGGGGTTGTTTAAAAAAATAATAATAAATGATGTTATCGGCATCGATATCCATATCGGTATGATGGTATAGGTATCGGTGCAGAATTTTTGTATCCGAAACACTCTTATAAACTTCATCATTTATTGCTAATCGTAATATATAATATATTACGATTGATAATGAATTATGAAATTTGTCATAAAAATATATGAAATAATGTCTCCGGATTTCCGCGAATCCGGAGACTTGGCGTGGGTCATTTTTTCAGAAGTGGAGTTGTTTGAACAGCCCCAAACAGTCCCGTGGCTTCGCTACTGGGTTAACCACATGTTACTACGACAATCATGGCTGATAATATCTAAAGTTTTCTATTGGAATATTTAATTTTAACGCATCAGTTCTTTATTTGCTTATGTTATACATTTATTTTATATTTTGTTTTGTACTTTCTGCATATTTTGTAATTACATATATATGCAGAATTTTTTTTATTAAAACAAAAAATTCTTCTCAGAGACTAAGGTTCACTTTCATCAAGTACAATCAAAGAAAAGTTCGTCCTTCAGATCTTAATCTTCATCTCTTAATGACATACAGTATAATATCACGAGTTTACAAAAATACATCGTTTATATTGCTCAAAGTTTTAACGTAGGCCTACTGTAAGAACAAAATGTATTAATATTTATTTATTAGACAAATTTTGACATAAGTAAATACAATACTACTAATTAAATTCTGTACTAAGGACATACTTGAAGAGTATTTTTTAAGGAAAATGCAACAACCTAATGTACGTTCATAAATAGTGATATAGGCCTACTTAATCTATAACAGAACAAATATATATTTTAAGTTTACCCTTGCTTCAATTAAGACCCGTCTTGTTGCAAGGCGGGTCTTGATGGGTAATGTCTCTCATGAAATTTTACCTTAATCGAAATTATTAAACTTTTTGATGACTTTTGCTGCAACACTCTTCAGCTAATTACCCATAGGCCTACAATTAGGTTATAAACCACATAGAATAATTAGGGAGCAATAATTGTTACCTGGACCAGCAGTAACATTATATTGTGAACGATTAATAATTAAGCGTTCACAATAGAGTTAATTAAATATTTAATTGATCATGAGCGTTAAACACCGTTACATTATCAAGGGTATCGAGATAGTGGTGATGGGAGAATGAGTAAGGAAAAGTATTGAAGACTTCGTGGACGGTTCTATTCATAGGAAACTACATTAACAACACATGTCGTACCAACATGTTTCTATATAAGGCCGTCTGAAATCAGATTGAGAACAGGCTTTCTGATCAAAGTTTCAAAGAGCTGATATAGTAAAGCAACTTCTTTGAGTGGTTTTTCTTACCTCGACAAACAAAGAAGCCAAGATGCGAGCTGCGCTGCTAGTATATTTATTGCTGGGAGTGCTCTCGACAGCGGTGAGTTAAATTTGAGCGTATTTAACAGATTAACACATTTGTTGATCAAAACAACACATCACATATCAAAATACATAGAGAAAATATTAAGTTTAGACTAGTAGTAGAATCAATTAAAACAATGAGCGGGCACAGACTCTCTGGCCGTGAACATAATTTGAACTAAACTCGATAATATATAATCTAAATATATAATCTATGGCCCGTAGTTACGTATGTACGCAGAACACGTGCTTTGCAAAGTTCAGATGCGGAGCGTGGCTAAGCGATTAGAGTTCGAGACTTGGAACAAATGTGCTTCTAGTTTAATTTCCTTTTTTCTGCTCAAAATTAGGTCATTTTGCAACATAATTTTTCTGTACTTTCATAAACTCAGCCTGTGAACAATGTCCTATAAACCGCATTAGAGCTAAATTGGTTAATGCATATTTTAAATACAAAAAATGGTAATCGCTGTATTTTTATTTGAATTAGAGTTAGGCAAAGCTCCAATCAGACATAAATACATACGTATACATGCGTAAAGATCTGCGCATTAATAATTAAATCGGCACACCCTACATTTCCAAACTGTTTAATGAAATATTGCTTATTTAACCTTACGTTGGGTTAGATGTTTGCTGTAGTAGACCTACGGTAAAGAAAGTCCCGAGTTGAATTTTGTATTAAAGTTTACACTGTTCATCATTATGTAGTCTGTAAACTATGCATCAGAGTTTTGTTTTTGTTAGATTTCACAATCGCAGGATCCCAATCTTCCAATCAACGAATGGGAGAACCGCGCGTCCGTGTACCTCACGACCATTGATCTTGACAAGAACTTGCTTCTGACACAAACAGACTGTGACTATATAAAGGGAAACTACACGTTGCTAACTAAAGGAGTCAGACCAGATGGTCCAGGCAAAATACAAGCTGTTGGTTTTATCTTAACTTTAATATGTAACTGTCAAATGTAAATATTAAACTATGAATGTTATGTTGTGTCTATAGTAATATGTGAGATGTTTATATTGATGTTTACATGATATTATTAAAATTTAATAATAACTGCCTCAAGAAATTTTAATAATAATTGTTAATTATTGCTGGCTTTTCTTTAATTGAGTATAATTAATACAAGAATTTCTCTAGTTAGTCTTTGACATAACATTACTGTATATTGCGCTGTCTCAGACGAATTGAGCATATTCAATAATGTAGCAATTGGAAGTCGGTCGAGAAATTAAATCAAAATAAAATATGTATTATTTTTGTTTGGTAGGCCTACTGTATGCAGTTTTTGTTTATCTAAGAACTTCAGTTTTTAGCATTATCATTCTCGCCGTCGCCTTCATCTTCGTCGTCATCATAGTAATTAATCAAAATGCATATAAACTAGACCTAACGACAATAATAATAGCTGTACATTTTACATGTAGGCTATTGTCAGAACATAAAGCAATTAGTTAATATTTTCTATAATATAATATAATATTTTATTTTGAATGTGATATTGACCTAAATTAAAATAAGTGTAAACTTTTAAAAATATACTTATAAAATCATAATTTTATAGTACTATAAAATTGTAGTATAAAATCACATTACTTTCTGTAAATTAAATAATACTGTATAATTTAAGTTTAATTTAGAAAATGTCGTATAAATATGCTTAGAGCTGATTACAAGAACGCAGTAACGAAAAACAACTAAGCTACAAATTTCACGAAATTCTCCTGCTTCTTGTATAAAATATTACGATTTTCATTTCAGATATGGAATAAAGATGTGGCGTCCTATGGTCCGATTGTTCCAACGTTTGTTTTCATACGTGGCATGGAGGCTATGGGCTTAAATGTAATAACCGGCCTAGCTACAGATCTCCA
Organism: Oconnorella tubifera; assembly: GCA_034700105.1. Classification (NCBI taxonomy): domain Eukaryota; kingdom Metazoa; phylum Annelida; class Clitellata; order Enchytraeida; family Enchytraeidae; genus Oconnorella; species Oconnorella tubifera. The sequence goes on from JAQIXG010004774.1 coordinate 9,339, forward strand.
TAATTTCTACTTTGATATCTATGATCTTAACCAAGACGGAAAATGGGATCTCACTGAAGTTCGTATAATAGCCTATATCCCATTTCATTATTTTATTTTTATATTCGAAGGTCCAAAATTAAACATTTAATAGTTTAGTCATTTTTCATTCTATCATTGTTAGAGTTTAGAAAAAAGTTTAATATGCAAAAAATATTTCAATAATATTAATATCATAGTAATGAATTGCGTTGATTTCTCTTGTTATTTTACAATAAATCGTTTTTAGACAACCTGATTTTTTGTTCACAATGTTCTGTTTGTTTATTGTTTATTAATGATGAATAAAGAATTATCATAACTCACTTTTAATCTTTGATATTGCTTAAGTATATATTTTCTAATCATTAACTAACTTAAAAAAAACTCTAACCTAAGTCTGATCACAGTCTTGATATTTTCAAAAGAAAGTCCTGTTTGAAACTTTGTCCAATCTTTGTTCCACTGATCCTCCCCTATCTTACCATCTTAGCTGAGGCCTCTGTCCCGTTACATTTTCCTCCTAACTAACCTTCGTATAATTATAAAATTAACTCTTAATACGTAATGTTAAAGAAATCTTTTTTTTCTATTGACAATTTTTGTGTTGTATTCTTTGAATTACTAATATATGAAGCTTTATTTCGCCACTAGGGCAGATTAATTCTTTCTCTAACCTGTTTTCTACCAATATTCTATTGCAATGATATGCAACAGAACAATATAATGTCCATTACACGCTGACCATTATATTTATTTTCTGTTAAATAAATTCTCGCAAACGATTCATGCATTATCAAATTTGTACGATAGATAAAAAATATAATTTGATAATACGGCTATGAATTATGAACAGATTAGAAAATTACAAGATAAATTTAAGGATATAAGTTCATATTAGACAAACGAAGATAATCATCAGCCAACGTCTGCACGTCAAGGCAGTGGATATTAAATAATAAAACATTACATTACAGATTCAAGTCTTCCTGTCAGTCTACAAGATCAAAGCAACTCCTGGAGATGCTACTTTTGGTCAAATTGATACAAATGGTAACGGATTCTTTGACCAGAATGAATGGGTAACAGCTGGAGTCAACTACTTCACTGTGGAGAAGGACTATGCTCCTAACATGTACGGTCCAGTGACACCACTGACGTTCCCTTATCCACTGTCCCTGGTGCTGCCTCTACCTTGGCCATTCCCTGCTCCATCAGGTGCACCTCCTCCACCTCCTCCTCCAATGCCTTAAAGCAAAATGGCATCTGATGCACACACATTTGGTTCATTATCAATCCCACAGAGATTGACTTGCTGTGCAAACGAGCTTGAAAAATTCTTGATTGATGAATATTTTTCATTATTTGCTGATTTAAATATAATTAAATTTAAATAACGTAGATTTAATGAAATTTTACATATTTCTTGCTAATGATTTAAAACCACGATTAAAATTAATAATGTAATAGATATTAATATTCAACAATTAGGCAATAGCGTACGTAAGAGGGGAACTAGTGTTGCGTTTCAACCCCATCTTTTAAAATGTTAAAAAGAGTGCTTTGCCCCCCCCCCAGCAAAACCCCATATAAGTTTGAGAAAAAGTGTAAACAGCCAAACTATGACGACTTTTTTCACAGATTAAATTATTTTCTATTTTTATTTATTTATTCAAGATACAGAATAATTGCATGCCAGATCAAACTTATAATAAGGAGTATCATATACTACCAGGTCTATTGCACGTACGGTCACCTACTTTATTCAATAAAAGTTTACAATCATACAATTTAGAACTCAACACCAAGATAAACCTTCAACGAATAATATACCCCTAAAATGAGAAAATTAAATACAAGATATAATTACAGATAAAATATTAACAGACATGCAAAAAACGATCTCAGCTGCAACTTTAAGCAATATTTTAAGCAATTTTGTTTAAAACTTATGACAGTTTAATTTTCAGTTTATTTATTTATTTAATACAAAAAATAAAAGCATTAACAACTTAATTTTCTAAAGAGTTTCATGGTCCATGGTTTTATGGTTTTATAAATCCAATAACAAAGTAATTTTTCTTACATTTACTCTGACGTTTGAACCCAAGCGCGGCGCCACCATGGGAGCTGTCTGGGGACATATATTCTCACCAGTTTTTGTGATATTCCCTTATTAAATAACAAAACATTACATTACAGATTAAAGTCTTCATTTCAGTCTACAAGATCCAAGCAACTCCTGAAGCTACTTTTAGTAGCATCTCCAGGAGTTGCCACTTGTAATTGATACAAGTGGCAACAGATTCTTTGAGCAAGATGAATGGGTAAAAGCTGAAACCAACTATTTCACTGTGGAGAAGGACTATGCTTTGACCCTATTCCATAAAAATAGTGGGATTAATTAGAATTCAAATGCAACTTTTTCAGCTTCACAGCTCAACATTTAATAATATTTTTGAGTAGGAATTTGAGGACTTATTCTTGTATTAAATTTAAATAGCAAGTTACCTACACTTATGTAAACGCTTAATAAATAACTTTAATTAAAACGACATCATATAACAGTTTTAAGAAAGAACATAATTTAAACTTAATATGATTTTGTTATAATGTAATATAGTATAGAAATAAAATGTTATAACACAAAACATATATACGCATAGTATTGACGAATTAGAAAATAAATTATAAAACATTAGAGAAATAGAAAATATATAAATTATTTAAATAAGGCCTCATTTTTAATGTCAATGTTAATTTAAATTAATTGATATTCATTAATGAGCATTTAACTTTGATCTCTGAGAGTGACTGTTAACTAAGATTGACATCTATACAGAGATATGTAACATAATCATAATATTATATAGGCGTGTCAAATGAAACATAAAATATAATATAGACATGGTATGCTGTAGACATACAATAATATCATACAACATAATACACTGTGTTTATTATAAGTGAGACCCTTGCAATTATTGCAATAAAAGTGCAACCAATTCACCGATTCTGTT
>JAQIXG010004775.1:0-12375 GCA_034700105.1 Oconnorella tubifera
TATTTGAATATTATTTTCTCCCTTCTCTTAGTAAGAGTTGCAAACTTGCAGCCTACAACCTAGCACCCCCTTTAATTGAACGATGCATCAATAAATTTGGACAATTTTTACTAAAGCCTAAAAATATTATGTACTACCATCGACAACGAATCTGCCAATTAAGCTAATGAATTCTATGTTCTAAATTTCTTCTGAAAATAAGGGAGTTCAGTTTTTGGAGGGATGTCCCCGGGGGAAGGGGGTCTCCAGAAAAGGAACATAAAGGGACAAGGGGAAGGGGGGGGGGTCAAAAAGTGCTTATTTTTTGCGGATGTCCTTAATGGATGCTCCCTTAGACTTAATGTCTGAGACTAGCAATCTGTAGACGATATATCGTTATACACCACTTTATATAAATGTGTAGAGATCAGATCTAACATTTAAAGTTACATTTGCATCTTTTGTTGTAGATTGAATAAGTCTCAATCCTTTTGTCCCAATGATGGCTGCAGAGAAACTGTCAGATGTCAACTTGGAAAGTATTCGTCTGATGGCCTCAAAGAATAAAATGCCGGAACCAGAGTTTGATCCTGACACTGACTTGGTTAATTTTACTTTTTATTATTTATTCAAATTCAAATTTCCTTTTCTTGTAGTTGCTAAAAAAAGGTTTTATTCTGTAATCTAATTAAGCTCTCGTTAGGAGAGAAAAACTGTTTATTAGCATTTGCCCCCCCCCCTCCCGGTTATTCCCAGATAAAAATACTTTATTGCTCTGCTGTGTTTAGAGTGAAGCTTTCATTCATCACTTGATTTATACACACACACAGTTCATAACGCGTCAGTAAATAGACGCATTTGTGCTGATGTGACGTCAGTAAATAGACGCATTTGTGTGATGTGACGTTAAGAGTGAAGCGTTCACTCATCACTTGATTTAAACACGCACACACAGTTCATAACGCATCAGTAAATAGACGCATTTGTGCTGATGTGACATTAAGTTAGAAATTTTCTTGAAGTTGAAGCATTTTGATGCCACACGGCCTAAGTGGGCGAGTTCTATTCTTGCAATAATTCACTAACTTGTTGCACCCTTTAGTTATACATTCAACATAATTCAACAACAATCAGACCTATTGATTAATAGTTGATGCTATATTTATTGTCTTGTCAACAGGTGGTGGACATCAAGACTCAGTTTGGAATGATGCACGTCATAGTCCACGGAGATATCCGCTTTCCTGCCTTGTTCACTTATCATGACATTGGTCTCAATAGTAAGAATTAGTTTAACCGATACTGTCATAAATCAACAACGAATATATCAAGTGCGAATACATTAACCCAGAAAAATGATCACAAATACATTATCCTGGCAAATTGGCTCAAATACATTAACCAGATACATTGGCCATTAATACATTTAGATTGAAAAATTACTTGAATCAAGTTTTAACTTTTGGGGCAGTTTCCCAAGACACTTTTTAATCTATTAACATTTTGTGAACTCAATTTTTATTTGCAATACTTGTTAGAACTATTGTTTAAATTGTCTTTAACTGTTTTTGCTCTGTCAATAAAATCTGTATTTATTGTTTTAATACAATTTTGTTTTATTTCTCAGGTACTTCATGTTTTCAGAATTTCTTCAACTATCCAGAGATGCAAAACATCAACAAATATTTTTGTGTTTTTCATTTGAACGCTTTGGGTCAGCAGGATGGTGCCCAGACCCTTCCTAATGGGTCAGACTACCATTCATTATAAAACTTTCTTTTATCTCACTTTGTGAATAGTATTTTAATCACAAAAAATTTCATTTTTGTCGCTCATATTTTAATTTCTACAGGTGAGAATTTAATTGTAAATAGATTGTTTAAACAATGACTTATTCATATTTGTATAACTTTTAGGTAAGTTTAGACTTAGTTCATCATCATTATTATCATTATCTACAATACTACATCGTCATCATTATCATCTTTTATTCTTAAATAACACAATTTTATCAACACAATCACAACTATATTACTACTGATGAATGCTTTATTATTTGTAGTTTGGGTGTTGTTGATCAACCTACTGATGCAAAGTTAGTTTAATTATTGTTATCTTTATTATTTATAATAGTTTCAGCTATTTTGCAATAAATTGCAGAACACAATGTGTTTACATAAAGTACACTATGAAGGTCTATATGAAACAAACGCATTGTTCGCTATCACTGAAATGACTAGTGCGTCTGATCAACACAATGATTTTGGCCAACTTTTAATTCTCATGTCTAGGGTTTGGTTTGGAGTTAGACCTACAGTTAAATTGAGAATTGGTTAGAGTTAGATTTATCAAATGAATTGCTACGATCAATTTGTCTGGTTAAAGCACTTAGGCTTAATCTGTTGGGTAAATATAATAAATATGATTGAATGTTTTTATTGTTAGTTATGTCTATCCTACAATGGATCAACTTGCCAGCATGGTTCTACCAGTTCTCGACCATTTCAAGTAAATTCAAACGCATACATCTTGTGCTCAATTCAATTAATTTAAATATTGATGTATTGTTTTTTCTTTCAAAAATTAAATTTAGATAAATGAATAGCTTTATTTTATTTATAAATGCTAGATTTTTATTGACAGTGACATTGCTTTAGTCTATCTTTAATTTAATTAGACAAGAATGATGTGCAACAGTTGCCCTATGTAGATACATTTATAAAGTGTGTCAATATAGTCAATATATTAGCGTCAGTTTGTTTTTGCATAAACAGTTCAAACGATGACATCATCCTTGACTTTGTCTTATCATCATTGATTATTAATAAAGTATAATTATATCATTAATTCAAGAAGTACTGTAAATAAATGCATTTGTGCTGATGTGACGTTAAACAACACAAAAAGCAACGATATTGGATATTTACTGCGTGCATTAGTCCATATTTTTATAATTTATTTCAATCTACATTTAGCCATTAAATGATAAATACAACATATATTAGTTATTACATTCACTTCTTTTCTTATAAATGTTCAAAAACTTTGACATCTTTTGCTACAATCGCTACTTTATTTATCTTTTGAACTTATTTAACTCGTTTTCTGCGTTAATTGTTGTGTTTATAAACTATGGTCAATAAGATCAATGTTGTTGTTTTATGTAGAAAGAGATCTTTCGTTGGGTTTGGTGTTGGTGCAGGGGCCAACATACTCAGCCGCTTTGCTGTAAATACTTCCTTCTCTTTATTATTTATATTTCTACTACTATGGTATTATTATTATTCTTTCTCTAGCATTCTTAATTTATAAATGTATAAACACTGTTTATTTTAATAAAGCGTTAGAAATAAATACATTTATTAGACTTATCTCTTGCTAATTTATGAGACACTTGTGTCTCTCAGAATTTCTGTTTTGTAAACATTTATTAAATACTGCACAACGTGCTGAAGCAAATAAAGCAAATCTTTTTTAATTATTTATTTCATTTATGTCGTTGTGCAGTTTTTAATAAATGCTTATATAATAGCTATTTCGAAAGACACAAGTCTAATAAATAGGCAACAAGTAATAGGGGGAGGGGCTGTTAGAAACACTGATTGCATGTATTTTCATTAGATTAAAATATGTAAGACTTACAATTTAATACAAGTTCTAGTAAAAAGTAATAAAGCTTAAAAATTATTATTTATAGGTTTCAAATTTACACTTGTATCAAATAAAAATAAACGACAGAACTTGGCCTTGAAATTGAAGGTTATTTTCTCTAGATTTCCTTTCACAGCATTGTCTCGGGTACATTTATAGGCAAAATATTGTCTCTATTTATATATCAAGTATTAAAAGTATGTTTAATGCTTATGTTTTCAGTTGGTTCACCCAGAGAAAGTTGAGGGTTTGATTCTCATCAATTGCAACGCGTCAAAGTGTGGATGGATTGAATGGGGATACCAAAAGGTAATGTGTACGACCATCAGTTTAGTTGTCTGAGTTCAACTCCTAGTAGCAGATAAACAGACAGACAAACATACAAGCAATCAGAGAAACCAAGTGTTTATTTGTTTTACTCTTTGTCTGTTGATGACTGCCATTAAGCTATTGACGAATGACACTTCTGTAAAATAGTATGAATCTGTGATCAAAAATGTTGGCTTAGGTCAGCTTAATTGTATCCATTCTTGTTGGCTTAAAACTAAGACAGTCAGCTGGCCTTCTACGGGTTGTACTGTCTTGCTATATCTACTTCTTGTTTAATGAGCTGATGATATTGAACAGTCAGTATTTCCTTGTTTCAGTGGAACTCCTGGTATCTCAAAAGTGGACAGTTGACGGCTGGAGTTGAAGAATATCTTCTCTGGCATTGGTTCGGCAGTGTACGTGTCCCTAACCCTAATCATAATCTTATTATAAATTATTCCTTGTATTAAGTGTCTAACCCTAACCCTCGCCTAATAATTAACATGTATTGTATTAAATATACTTTATTCTTAATGTCAGTATCAGTAGCACATACTACAAGATGAACATATTGTTTGGGCTTTAGAACCAGTCACTGTGTTAGATTGTCAGTGGAATTATATACATGTTTCTATACTATCAGTTTTTTATTCAAGGAATTTACTAATGTACTTTTTTTAATTTTAGTAACATACATGTCTTGCAAATAATGCATATATTTCATACCCTTTACCCGTACATTTCTTAGCGTCACATCAGCACAAATGTATCTATTTATTAACGTCACATCAGCACAAATGCGTCTATTTACTGACGCGTTATGAACTGCGTGTTTGTATAAATCCAGTGATGAGTGAACGCTTCACTCTTAACACAGCAGAGCAGTCAATTATTTTTATTTGAGATTGAAAGGGGGGGAGTACAATAGTTTTATCCTACAAATGTGATTATGATGTTTGTGCAGAGAACGTTGGACACCCACCACGACCTGGTGACTGTCTACATGGATTACATGAGGTCCATCAATCCAACCAACCTGGGACACTTTGTGGCCTCTTACATTGCGTGAGTCTCTATTGGTTGAACACTCAATATGAGAAAGTTTGATGTTAAAAATTTAAACTAGAATTTTACATTGGCAAGTTTAAGATACTATGTGTTGATAAGTTTAGCCTTATAGTGGAATAGTCAGTGAGCTGATTGTTTATGACTTCTAAGCCAGCAAGTATAAATACAATTAAGCTGATCTAAGCCAGCAAGGATAAATACAATTAAGCTGATCTAAGCCAGCAAGGATAAATACAATTAAGCTGATCTAAGCCAACAAGGATAAATACAATTAAGCTGATCTAAGCCAGCAGTCCTGGACGCAGAGTCTACTGTTTCAATGAACTTATCTAGTCAAACTTCTGCTTATTTTACTGAGACATGAATGGCTGAGTCAACCAATGTTGTTTGGTTTTGAACCCAGATAAGAGTCAAACTTGTTTCCGTTAAGCCACATAACCCTAACCCTAACCCTGCATTTGTATATAAGTGATTTTTAATTTCTCTATTTTATTTTTACTAAAGAAGCTAGTTTAATTTACAGGAGAACAGACTTGGGCATTTATCGTGAACTGGACGCAAGCAAGAAATTTGGCGTCAAAAACTTTAAGTATGTACCTCTTAATATATATATACCACCCCCCCCCATCATTCCCAAATAAACAATAATTTACTGCATTGCTGTGTTAAGAGTGAAGCGTTCACTCATCACTTGATTTTTAAATATACACAGTTCATAACGCGTCAGTAAATAGACGCATTGGTGCTGATGTGACGTTAAGAGTGAAGCGTTCACTTATCACTTGATTTATACAAACACACAGTTCATAACGCATCAGTAAATAGACGCATTAGTGCTGATGTGATACTAGACAATAAAAATCAAACATAGTTTCTGTACTCTCAGTTCATAACACATCAATAGATGATCTTTTCTGCTGATGTGACATCAAATAACAAAGTTTGTTTTCATTTAAATCTATTTCATACAGATTTCTAAAAATACAAATACAATACAATCGTTTAATATAACATGACAACCGCATAGTTATTACAAGATATAAAGTACATGAAGGCTTATACGAAATACAGACATTGTGCTAGTGTGGCTGTCAACGCATGGGCGCCATAGGCAGCCGGATCAGTTACACACATAACACAATGCCATGTCCGATGAAACACCTGGCTAACATGGTGTCACGCGGTAGCATTAATATTTTTTTATATTGGAATATTTACTTCATATTTAGTGAATAAAATTTTAATTGATAATTTTCAAAGTATTGACCCAACCCAGATTTGAACCCACCACCGGCCGGTTGATAGACAGACACTCTATCAACTGAGCTACCGAGGTCGGACGAAATAGCCATTATGATTTTCTAAATAGCCATTATGATTTTTGCTCTGATGTGACATCAACAAACAAACATACTTAATTTCCACACACACAGTTCACAGACTGTTATTAAGTAGAACATTGTGCTGATGTGACGATAAGAACTGCATTGCTGCTATAGATGCAATGTATTGTTGGCTTCTGGCAACTTCTCAGCCCATCTAGACGATACAGTAGATATGAATGGCAGACTGGATCCTTCTAACTCCACCTGGATGAAGGTAGACAGACAGACAGACAGACGGACAGACGGACAGACGGTTAGACAGAGAGACAAGCAGACAGTTAGATAGTCAGATAAACAGATCATAGGTTGACAGACAGAAAGATAAACAGACAAGAGGACAGACAGATAAACAGACAGTATTTATTCCTTATTGGCTTACAACTCACAGACAGACAATCAACTCAATCATTGAAAACATTTTGTTGCTTGTCAAATATTCTAAGTTTACTTACGGAATGAAATTTTTTATATTTTTATATTCTTTAAGTTTGACTGTGGGGGGATGGTGATGGAGGAGACCCCTGGAAAACTTTGTGAAGCCATTCGTCTGTTCCTTCAAGGCATTGGATACGGTCAGTTGAGAGATCTAACGTCACATCAGCACAAATATAGGAATTTTATTAACTAATATGCCAGAAAAGCTCAAATACAAATAATTGACTGCGTGTTAAGAGTGAAGCGTTCACTCATTACTTGATTTATACACACACGCAGTTCATAACGCGTCAGTAAATAGACGCATTTGTGCTGATGTGACGTTAAGAGTGAAGCGTTCACTCATCACTTGATTTATACGCACCCACAGTTCATACGCGTCAGTAAATAGACACATTTGTGCTGATGTGACGTTAAGTAACAAATAGACTATGGTAAGCTAATTGATTTCTTCAAACCCAGTTTAATTTATTGAAAGTTTATTGCAATAAATACTGTTTTGTGCTGATGTGACGTTGATCACTTAAATCACTAACAACCAAACCCAGTTCATACCTTTTCATTCAAAACAAGTCTAATTTTGTGCTGATGTGGCTTTAAGAAACATTCTTTTTCTGTTTATGTTTAACAGCTGCAGCTCTGAGACCAGCTCCAGAGCAGCTGACCACGCCCCTGGTCACCCGCCCAGCTGTCAGTCTGCCAAATAAGATGCCTCGCTCTATCAATGATATGGCTTAGAGAGGCACCAAACGCAAGGCCTTGTTCTAACGAGCCCCGCCCCTTTAGCGGGTCTATGTCAATCTACAGCATACTTTCTGGAATAAGGATTGGAAATGTAGTTAACATATGGTTAGAATTGGGTTTAGGGTTGAAATTAGGGTTAGATATATTGACATGCAATTGAAGTGTTGAAGACATTTGCTAAGGAGCGGAGCGTGTTAGAAACAAGACCTTGCTATAGGCGTTTATTTCGAAGCAACATTAAAACTAAGGAATAATGATAACTTTAATTTGAACGAAATCTCAATCAATTTCTTTCTCAAATAACTTCAACGTTTTTCGTTAGAACTACACGAACCTTAGCACGTTGTTTTACTTGTTTATTCTACAATAGCATGCAAAATTTAATGAAAATTCTAAAATAATTCCAAAGTTATAACCTCGAAAAGTTTCTGCCTAAAGTTTATTTTAAAGTTAGCGATTATAACTTATTCGTCGTTCTAACTGTTATAACTTTTGAACCACTGTAAGAATTTTTTTAAAATTGTGCACATTCGTGTGAAATAAACGTTTAAATAAACGTACAAAACTTCATTTAATTCTGAGAATCATTTAGAAGTTATTTGAAAATGAAATCGATCTCCAAGATTTAACAACTGTATATATTAATTGTAGAATTTAAGACTGATCCTTTGATAATTTGCGTATTTCAAATATTTAATGTGAGATTTATCGTCTGTAAAGAAACGATTCAATCAGATTACTCTTTACATTTGTACTTTGTGGATTTGAATTAAAATTTGTTTGTAAAAGTAATTTTAGCTGGATGTAAACTTTCGTTTAAACTGAATAAAATAGAAATAAAATTTGCTTTATATAAAATAATATTATTATTTCGTTTTTATATTTATACAGCTGTATATATTTTTTAATAAAAATGATTGCAAAGTATTTTAAATCTAGTTCTTTTGTTTCATCTGCTTCTTATATATGTGAAAATATAATTTAGTTTAATTTAACAACACTTTAATAACTATAATTAATGAGTGTGATTAAAGAAAGGCACATTCTATTCCAGCCCCACATCTAATCGTTAAGATTATCCAAAATTTTGTTAAACTAAAATTAAATTTCTTCAAATTTGAACCAAAATTATCTCAAAACTCACTTTGACAGTATTGCATTAACACAAAAGAAGACAATATTTCGTTTAAATCCAACATGGGGCTTACATCCTATTGGCTGAACGCCAACCAATAGAATCGCTTCATTTTCTGTAAACAAAAGCGAACAGCTGTTTGTCTCTCTGTATGTCTGTGTGTCCACGTAGATGTCTCTCTCTTTGTCACTCTCTTTGTCTGTCTGCTTGTCCGCCTTTTTGTCTGCGTTCTTGTCCTTCTCATGTCCTTCTCTCTGTTCTTCTATGTCTCGGTGCTTGTCTTTCTCCGTTCGTCTAATTGTCCTTCTCTTTGTCCGTCTCGTTGTTCTTCTCTTTGTCCTTCTCTTTGTCTCTCTCCTTGTCCCATCGCTTGTCTGCGCGTTTGTTCACTCGCATTACCTTCTCTTTGTCCGTCTAAATGTGTCTCCGCGTGTCTTTCTTTCTCACTATCGCGCTAATGTTATTTTATAACGGTGCTGCATAAAAAGCGGTCCGTTGTATTCTGTTCATTAATCCTAACCCTAATTCATTTCATGTAATTTGTTTATAAAATAGATTCTGTTTTACATTAATAGTTCTCCTTCCCAGTCAGTCAACATGTCGTACGCCTATCTCTTCAAATACATCATCATCGGAGACACGGGTTAGGCGATATTTGTATTTATTCGTTTTATTTTATTAAATATATTTTATTTACAGAAATTATAATAAAACAACATGTAATTGTGTTGAAGTGTGATGCGTTCACTTATCACTCTAATCACTCATCATTCATTACTCTAATCACTCATCATTCATCACTAATCACTCATCACTCTAATCACTCATCACTCTAATCACTCTAATGCTTTACTGTGATATATTTACTGACAAAGTCATCGTTGACTTTGTGCTAAATCTTGTATAAGCAGGAAATTGACGCATTCGTGCTGATGTGACTTAAGACTACAAACAAATTTATAAACAGAAACAGATAAACAAGCAAACAGTAACACGGCTAACAAGTTTAGAAGAAAAACGGTTCAACGACATTCATCTTCAGACTTTTGGTCTAACAACGTTTGACCTATTATTGTAATAGTAGGTTGGTATAACCCTAATCGTAGTCCTAACTATGACCTTAACCCTAAACTTGACCCTAACACTAATGGTGCAGTAGATCAAATGTCAGTAGATCAAATGTCAGCTGACCAAATGTCAGCAGACCAAATGTCTGTAAACCAAATGTCAGCAGACCAGATGTCTGTAGACCAAATGTCTGTAGACGTAGTGTCTGAGACCAAAACTAACAACCGACATGCATATTTACAAAAGTAAGGCTTGTTCGATGCCATTCTATTGAATAAGCAAGACTCAGTTTTTGCGTCTTTTTAAGGTGTTGGCAAGTCTTGTTTGCTTCTACAGTTTACAGACAAAAGATTTCAACCAGTACATGATCTCACTATTGGTATGTACTGTCTGTCTTCCATTGATCTGTCAATATCTCTCTGTCTGCCCTTCTCAAACTCTCTGTCTGTATGTCTATTTGTATGTATATCTGTCTGTCTATCTGTCTCTTTTTCCATTAACGTGTCTATCTATCTCTCTGAGTATCTCTGTCTCTCTGCCTGTCTATTTGTCTCTCTGTTAATCTGTCTGTCTATCTGTCTCATTAAATGTCTCTCTGTCTGTCTGTCTGTCTAGGAGTTGAGTTTGGCGCAAGAATGATCACAATCGATGGGAAACAAATAAAGTTACAAATATGGGATACAGTCAGTAGACAGTTACATTATATAAAACAGAAAGAGCATTTATTGGACTAAGATGACTTGTTGCACCCTTTAGTGATTTATATATTAATTCGACAGCTAAGAGAGTCTCTGTAGTCTATCACTTGCTGCACCCTTTAGTAAGCAGCTGAATTCAATGAGTTTAACTCCTAATTCTAGCCCTAATCCTAACAGTTCGACATCAATTCAACCGTCTAATTAACTTCAACTAAATCATATGTAGCTCTTGATTGACATATAGACTACTTGGCAAGGGGGGCGTGGCTTGTTATAAACCAATGCCTTGCTACATGCATGTTTTTAAATGTAGGCGGGGCAAGAGTCTTTTAGATCAATCACAAGATCTTATTATAGAGGCGCTGCTGGAGCCTTATTGGTCTATGATATAACAAGGCCTGTACAGTGAGATGTTTAGTAGTATATACTGCCTGTATAGGTAGATGTTTTGTAATTTGTGCTGATGTGACATTGTTTTATTATTCAATATTGATGTTATGTATTTAAATTATTGTCTGTAAGCTGTTAATAAACACATTTGTGCTGATGTGACTTTAAGTTGCAAGTATTAAACAAACAAGCATATAAACAGACAAACAATTAAACAAACTAACAAACAAATGATATACTTAACTGTATCCTTGTTGCACCCTTTAGTAATTTGTAAAGAAATGTTGTTTTGCGCTATTTATCCATGGTCTGTGTTGTTGATAGGAGAGAGACATTCAATCATTTGTCAACATGGCTAGAAGACGCAAGACAACATTCCAGCTCTAACATGGTCATCATGCTTATTGGAAACAAAAGGTTCGCACTTATGTGTGTGTATGTATGTATGTACTATGTATGTATGTCTGATTGTGTGTATGTACGTATGTATGTATGTATATATGTATCGTACGTAGGTACGTACGTATGTACGTATGTACGTATGTATGTATGTATGTTTTATGTATTTGACTTTATACAAACAGACATGTATGCCTGTCTGTATGTCTGCGTGTCCCTTTAAATATATCTTTGTGTCTGTTCTGTATGTATTTGTCTGTCTGTCTATGTGTTTCTTTGTCTGTCTTGGTGTCTCTATCTGTCTATTTGTCTGTCTTTCTGTCTCTCTGTCTGTTATTGAATAGTTGGCGTTTGTCTCCCCCCTCCCTTCCCCCGAATACATTCATCTATCAATCTGTCAATCTATGTAACTATCAATTGATTGATTGATTGCTTGATTGATCGATTGATTGATTGCTTGATTGATTGATTGATCCATTGATTGATTGATTGATTGCTGGATTGATTGATTGATTGATTGACTGACTGACTAACTAATTGATTGCTTGATTGATCGATTGATTGATTGATTGCTGGATTGATTGATTGACTGATTGACTAATTGATTGATTGATTGATTGCTGGATTGATTGATTGATTGATTCAGTGACCTAGAGGCCCGTAGAGATGTAAAGAGAGAGGAAGGTGAAGCGTTTGCCAGAGAGCATGGTCTTGTATTTATGGAGACATCTGCCAAGACTGCGGCTAATGTAGAGGAGGTGAGGGGGGGATGGATGGATGGGTGGGTGGGTGGGTGGATGGATGGGTGGGTGGATGGATGGATAACGGATGTTAAAGATGGATGGATAGACGATTGTTACCATTCATCCACAAATGGATGAAAGCATTACTTTATATAAACTGGTGATGATGTTGATGTTATATCGTTTCAGTCATTCATCAACACAGCCAAGGAGATCTATCAGAAGATACAAGAGGGAGTCTTTGATATCAATAATGAAGTAAGATAGTTAACGTCACATCAGTACAAATGATGAGTCTATTTACTGACGCGTTATGAACTGTGTGTGTGTATAAATCAAGTGATGAGTGAACGCTTTACTCTTAACGTCAC
>JAQIXG010004776.1:0-12374 GCA_034700105.1 Oconnorella tubifera
ATGCTTTCCAGAACTCTGCCGGAATGTTATCTACTCCAACAGCTTTATTTTTCTTCATCTCCTTTACTGCTGCCATTGTTTCACTCGTCAATAAGTCTGGGCCTTTGTAATTTTCATCCACAGTGCCTTCTGCCTCCATACCCATGTTTCCTGGCTGGCTTTCCATTTTTGTCATAAAGCATTACAATATAATCCTTCCATCTTGGTTGTATTAAAAATAATACAACCTATAAAAATACGTTTATTTTATTTTAGTCATTTATCTTATCGTGAATCAGAAATTCTTTTTAGAAAGGGGAGAAATAGGTGCCAAAAATTACACAAAATTTTCTTGAGAAAAAAAGCAATCTTGAAATCTCTTTAACTTACAGCTACGACATTTTTAAGGCTTAACTGTTCACTTGCCCTCCCCCAATATCTGCCACTGAATATAGTGCAACAGAACAAAGCACATCAAAAAACCACAAATCATTAATAAATACACAAAACCATAATGTTACCCGATATAAAAATGATTGCATATTACTGTAATTTTCCAGCATGATTTCAAGAACTATATACAATTAGCAAACATCTCGCGGACATAAAACATACAAATAACGCACGAATGATTATTGCAAGAACAATTCAAGTAATAATTTTGCAACAAAGTATAAATGTTTTACAGTTTAGCTGCAGGTCCGCCCGGATGATATTTGTATCTAAAACCCTTCGGAGTGACTGTCATCACTGCGCCGTTAGAATTCTCAGCGTTTAACAAACTTAGGAATGCTTTTACAACATCGGCTATTCTAAAAGAGCAACAATAATACATTACAATACAAGAAATTTCTTTTAAAATTTAAAAGACTAACATCAAAATGGAAATTTCTCTTAAAATTTATCGACGTTGAAAGAATAACTCTAAAGTTGCAATTGGAAATCAGAATGTGATTAATAGCTGCACGAAGTATACTAATTATCACTGAGTCTCAGTATATTCATCCAAATCTCATGTTTTCTATAAATGTAAACTTTATTATTATTAAAAGATAATTTCCATTAATCACTTTTTAATCAGTATCTCTCTCTCGCAGGGTAAGATTGTAAATATTACTAGAATATTATTTTGACAAATCTAAATACCAATATGAGGGGCAAATACTAAAATCTCTGAAAGAGAATGTTGGAAATGTTACAAAATATTGACAACAATTAAAATTTATCATATAATATTAAGCAAGGCCAGGTTTCTAATCAAAGAGAGTATGTGCTGTGTGTATTTTACGCGTAACTCAGATACCATATTCTATACAGTCAGATCTAGTCAGTTTTTCACTTTATATCATATAAAACATGCAGGTTATGAATCTTTTTACTCTTTATAAATATTAACTTCATGATTACCTTCATGAAGTTAATATTTAGTTTTTTATTTCAATTCGTTGTTATTAACTTCATGATTTTATCAAGCTTATTTATATATGCAAATCTATTACGTATGTGTTAACGCGTAAAATTAAAAAATTGTTTCTAATGTTAAATAATTTAATAAAATAATTTGATAAAGTAATTGAATAAAATAATAATAATTTAAATTTAATAATTTAAACAAGTGTACTAACTCCATTAAGCCAACATGCTTAACAGCCTGATCAAACATCAGTTTCTCACTAGTAACTGGATAAGCACTACCCGTCCCAATGATACTAGTGTTGGCAAAGGAAGGACAGAGACATTTCACTTCTACTTTCTGAGGCTCAACTATCATCTACAAGTATTAAAAAAAGATTGACAAATGATTACTCATTAAGGGACTAAAATATTACTAAAATATTGGTTAGTGACGTAGCCAGACATTGACCAAGTGGGTTTTTTTTCTCAAAAGTTGAAATGATTAAATAATGATTCTTTATCTTGATCATCACTCAGTTCTTTAACTTTTTTCCGTCGCTATTTGGTCCGATTCATGTATTTTAACTTCACTTAAATGTATTTAATGCACAAAAAATTCAGTAAACTGTCAAAAGAGTTTCATCGCTAAACTCACACTTTTAAAATTACAGCAAAAATGTAACCTCCAATGTTTTTTTTTAACCTCACAACCCTCCCATGCCTACTCTACTGATATTGGTAAAAGAAATCACTCAAGAAACGATCACAAGATTGGCAAATTACAAACAGAAGATTTAGCGCAAGCACATTCGACTCCACAAGTCCATTGGAACAAGACTTGTCATTCTCTACAAATTAAATTAAATATGTTTTACTACTCAGTGTGTAATAAGCCATTGGGCAATTGATATTAAGCGTTATATTAATTTCCTCTTAATCGCTGAATTAAAGTTAAGTTACAGTGATAAAGACTAACGGCTAAACTTCTAGAAAGACCCACTACACCATGCTTAGAGGCTACATAGGCAGGATCAAAAGGCACAGCAACCAAACCTACAACACAAACATTACAAGTGTTACAAATGGGTTGAATCAACTTTCTTATTTTAGCCAGTATAAAGTTTATCAATGAAATACACTTTTCGATCAATTTCTAAGAAATTAAGTTAGTTGCAACTGGATAGAATAAAAATAGAAATAAAAATTCACCGGCTGATGATGCAATATTAATAACTTGTCCACCATTGCCTCCTTTGTCTTTACTCATGTAATCAATGGCCAATAGACTACTGCGCATCACTGCTGTCTAATAATTAAACAAATTTTTTTTAAATTTAAATATTTTTTTTTAATAAACATAAATTTAAATCACAATAAAATGTGGTTTGTAAAAATGGTATTTAATTAATGCCAAGCATGAATGAATGAATGAAGCCTTGCATTGGCTTCTTTCCTCATTTTACAGTGTGTGTAAAATGATTCATTAATATACGATAAACATTTGGATGTTGTTGCTGAATGTCACATCAGCACACAAATAAAAGCGTCATGTTGTGTGCAGAAGAGAATTATGAGTGATAGACTATGATCGATCTTAGAATATAAAGTTTATACAATTATAATTATTGCTCCAAAGGATTCAAAAGTCTATTTAATGCCATATTCACTTATACATAGAACATCAATATCCAATCAACACTAAATCAAGTCAGAGATAAAGTCAATGTTATGACAAATGTGTGACAAATCACATATATTTTAAAAGTCTATTCCATATATATCTTTTGGCCTTATCAAGGGCAGTAAGAAATAAATTGAATTGACAGTTTATTTAAACCATTATAGCAATTAAATGTGAAATAATGACCAGATTGATATCAATGGTTCTCTCCCAGTCATGCATCTCAGTAGCTACACCTGCATTGTTAACAACAACATCCAGGCCGCCAAAGATTTCCTTTGTCTTCTTAAAAGCGCCTGGAATCAAAATAGATCAGAGAAAACATAATCAAAACAGAACAATATTCCGTATACAGAACATTCGTATTGCATCTGTGTAGAAAAATATGGGTTATGGAATCAAATCTCAGTCTCAATATTTAAAATTCTAAATGTAAAGATACTGAAAATAATATATAATGCTACCGAGGCACTACGTTTATGAAATGTTCATCAGATTTGACATTGTGCTGCGTGTGAACTAAAACAACTTTGACTGTCATGTCTTGATCCGTCTCACTAATAATTTCCGTGATACAGTAAAATAGATTTGTTTCATGGAGGCTTTTAGTTACTTAATATACCACGATATTTTATCACGATATTGCATAGAATCACAATATTACATATATCATTACCTACTAAATATAAATTGATTAAAATTTGATTAAAAATTGATAAAAACACAAAAAAATCATAAAAAGTTAAATGGTAGGGAAAAAACTGTCACACATAGCTGCCAAATTTAGTACACTGCTAAACAGTGCAGCAAACTAGTTTAATATTTACTGGCATTCAAACCTGGAACCTACTGGGTTCATATCCAGCACACTACCACTTCATCACCAAGGTTTAATAAAGATTATTTATAATCTTAACAGTTTTCATAAAAATTACGAATTCAAGAAATAAAAAGTTGATTAAAACAAAGATAAATTATACTATATACTATTTGTGATACCTTCAAGTTCCTGCTTTTTTCTCACATCACATTTAATAAACAAGGCTGAGCCTGAGCCAAATTGAGCATTGAATTCATTTTGTGTATTTAATCCTATATCAGATTGAACATCTAGCATGCTCACCTGAACACAAAACAATAAATACTCTATCAACATTTTTATTGTATGATACTACTTCACTTGTTATTTAAATGCAATTGAGCTCTAAAGTGCCATTCAATCTTTGTTTATTATGACTTGATTATAATGATAAGTTTTAAAGTCTATTAGTAAAATCACTGCGACTAATACACACTGTAGAAAAGTTCAATTATATTTAATGAAAAAAGATTATTAAATAATTCAATTCAAATAATTCAACAATTCAACTTATTACATTTGCTTGCACTCTGTATATTATCAAATAAACATTTTGCAGATGTGTGTTGCATTTTAAAATTACTTTGGTATAAATGTAATTTTGAATATGAGAAAATTTGGAAATAATGCCATGCTTTGATTGAATACAACCTCTGATTAAACAACCAAACACAAAAAATAACTTAATACTTTTTAAAATCAATATTCAATTAGCCTCCATGTTCAATATTCACATGAGATTTAAAGAAGTGATCAGGGAAATAATAGTACTATATGGAAATCGCAATATCATAAATTAAAGTCCAGTATTAAATCTCGCATTATTTTGATGACTTTTGTCCCGATTAGCGCAGCGCTTAATACTATATCATTGATGTCATTCGTGACCGGTGATCTAGACGTTGATCTTAATTTCATATTTTATTTTCACCTTCCCGCCCAGTTCCAGAAAAGCTTTAGCAAATCCCTTGCCCAGACCTTGGGCTCCTCCCGTTATCAACGCCGTCGCGTTTTTCCACAACATTTCTCTTGAAATTAGTGTTTTGAATTAATTAACATTCATCTGCAATAATCATAAGAAGTACATTTCACAAGTATATTATAAACAATAATCAGATATAAGAAAACGTCACCTAATATATAAGAGTAAAGTCACTTATAAATTAATTAATATGCTTCGAGGTAAAAGAATTTCAAAATTGTAGAATAATTTAGTAATACAAATTTTGACAATAATTCAACAATTCAAGATTTGTATTATTATTTGTATTGCAAATTGATAGATTTTCAGTCACACATTTGCTCGATTCTTTTTTGCTTTCATACTTTCAAAGTTGTGCAAAACTCGTATAACAATATTACAGTCTACAATAAAAACATTATAGTAAAATATTATTTCTCTCACGCGTACATATAATTAAAAAACAAACTAAATGCAATAATGATATACATAAGCGTAATGCATCAATAGATGAAATAGGCCTAAATGTAATAATGTAATGCATAAATGTAATTATTATTAAATAAAATAAATATAATGCATAAATGAAGGATTCCGTTGAATCCCTTCCTTTTTCACCGATATGCATGCTGAAAGCGTCAAAAATAAACAAAGGAAAATAAAAATATAAAAACAAAAACAAAACAAATTAAAACAAATATATAAAAAAATCACAAGTAATTTTTTTAAGCCTTACACTAAAAGTTGACTCGCTGACCTTTGACTTTGATTACTGACCTATGATCTTGAAAGGATGTCTGCCTTTCCGTCTTTTGTAGAAGTTAATTGTAGAAGTTAAAGAATCCCCGCATAAGCCTACCCTCTGATCCAGCGGGTTCTCGAGATACAAGTGAATTAGATAGAGTTCAATCCGGGAAGTTATTTAAGGGAAGGGGCAACCCCCCGTTTTTTTGTAAACGAATTTTTGACACGTATTTTAATGATTTTTTACAAACTTTCCCACGCCCCTAGAGGAAAGAAAGGTTGTAATTAGTTGGAATATCATTATAGTCAGGTGCGGATCAAACCGACTGGAGGCATCTGGAAGTAAAAAAATGTCGAGGCTTACTGACCCAAGCCTCAAATGAAAAAAATTGTGCAAAGATGTCATGACATTTTCGAAAAGATCGAAGACTATGAATGAGTTGCTTCAACCAGTAATATGTAGTTAATAATACAATTTGGAGTGATGACTGTTTCGTAGCTGGTCACTACAAAATTTTGGTCTTCAATTACATGTATTTAGTCTTTAAATAATGCATCCAACAGATACAATGTATTTAGAATACATTGTGGCAGTTTTATATTAGCTAACTTAGGAATATAATCTTGTATTGAGCTTCAGGCTCAAATCACAAAATGTCCTTTTAAAAATTGCAATCAGTTCATATCATCCCATATTCCCGATGTATTTTTATATCTTTCATGTTTCTTTAAATAATAAGATAATAATAACAGAAAAGTTTAAAATCAGTGAATTTTTTTACATATATTACAGCGCAAGATATGTTAATTAATGACACGCTATATTGTCTCAATACCAACAATGATAAAAGTCAATCCTTATAATGCATTTACACACGTGACTATATACAAATTGAGCTTTCAATACTAAATCAAAAATATTTACTACTAAAGTTTCTCACAAGAACTGCTTGGTCCAAGTTGGTAAAACAAGGCTAGATGACTGAGAAAAGAAGATTGTCAGATTATGTCACATAGATGATATGACATACCGTCATATTATTTAGACTAACGCTCTATCAATCCACAATTTACTATTTTAAATCAATTGAAAATCTTCATAGAGTAATCATAACGAAAGATAATGAACAGATATAATATAAAATTATGATAATATTATCAAACACCCTTCAATTTTCAATAATTTACACCAAAAAGCATTACGTTTAAAATGCGTGAAAAAGTATTTTATGATAGATGATGATAACGAGCAATAAAATAGAATAAAATAATATTGCAATTTATTACAACAAATTATTCAGGAATCTAAATATAAACAATAAAAAGTGAAATGTTTAAAAAGTCAAAAATCGTGGCTATAAAAATTTGGTTTAATTGTAAAAGCAATAACGTCTCCGCTGAAGGTATTTCGTATATGTACCACTCCACCCCAACCCCCTCCTCTATCACTTAGGTGTTCCATTTCTTTAACAGAAATATTACAAAAAGTATAAAAATGGTGTTTTACATATTATATTAAGCAATTACTTCATAAAATATATTCCATACTGTCACTATAATGAAATAATTTACTGAAAATAACATCAAAGAAAAAAAAAAGTTATTTGTATAATTAAAACAATGCACACGTCCTAATAACGACTGCTAAATTCTATAGGCACTTTAATAAAATTATTGAAATGATCATTATGACACTTTTCTTATTGACTATTCGTTAATAAGTTTCTAGATCTCAAAAAATATTATAAAATAAAATAATTCTACAACAAAAAATGATGCCTAACCAGCGATGAATGTCTAGAAGAAATTGAGATGATTTTACATAAAAAATTGTGAAAGTTACAAGTTTTTTAGTTATTGTCAGATATAGTACTTCACATGAAATATAACATTAAAATTAGTTTCATCATCCCCGTAGATATTTTTCTTTTATAATTATTTGAATTTACGAAAAAATTATATTCATAAGCGCACTGCTATCGACTAATGATAAAGTAGTCGATAACCGCGCCTCGGAATTGTCAGGTATCTGACAACGTATGGTGCGTTAGAAGTATAGTATATGATAAGATACGAGTAGATTATGAAAATTTCAGATTCAGAAAGGTTTAAAATGTTCTCATTGATTTGTGCCAATTGATGTATTTATTTTGCAGTTTTATATTTTCAGAAATATTTACAGTCTGTTGCCATTGTATTTTATTTTAAAACTTTTATATTTATTGGTTTTCATTGGGGAATTATTACTATTTGACTATTTCTAAATCCTTCACTGTTCTAGTTCAAAAAAAAATTGGCTCAAAAATGTACAACTTATGTCATGCTCCCATTTATAAATCAAAATGTCAAAATCAAATTACAATTATAGATTGGACTAACAGATAATTATTTATAATTAAATTAGTAACAATAAAATTCATTAAGTTAAAAAAAAGTTTTAAGAAAATTAAAACCAGATTTGAAATCATAATGTTACAATTTTCTACCGATTCTTCATAATATTATCAATTAATGTAATATATTTTTTGCTTAATGTTAGCTTAACAAAAAATCTATTTAGATTATGTTGTGATTCTTATAAATCAAGTTATACTTGACTCTAACTTGCATTAAATAATTTGCAATTAGGAATGGCGGATCATGCAGCTGTAAAGCTTGGATGATTTCTGTTTCAAGTGCAAACAATTTGTTTCCTATTGCTTAACAGCACAAAAAGGCAGCACAGTCTTTACTGACATGCAGTTATAAAAGTTCTGCAATTACCGCAACAGAGAGTAAAAAACTGATGTCAACATTGGGAATAAAATACAAAGAAACAGATGACCAAACAGTCATCTATTAACCCGGTCAACTCAGTGAAAGTCTAACTTT
Source organism: Oconnorella tubifera (assembly GCA_034700105.1). Lineage (NCBI taxonomy): Eukaryota > Metazoa > Annelida > Clitellata > Enchytraeida > Enchytraeidae > Oconnorella > Oconnorella tubifera. The sequence continues at coordinate 8,491 of JAQIXG010004776.1, forward strand.
GAAATAATTATGAACTTATAGTTTGAAACTGTAGCTTATCCCACAGTGGTAAAATTAAGAAACTTTAATTGCATGATTCAGAAATCGCTTGATATTTTTAACATATTTCAAGATATAAAAAGATAGATATTTTTAGAATATTCCAGCACATTTCAACAAGTCATATTACACATAATATATACACATGTGCTTAAGTTATTTGCTGTAAATGTAACCTACACATCAATTGAATGCGTCAAATGTAAATAATATAACAACCATATAATTAAAATGTTGAATACAAGTAACTTAATATTGTACTAAAACTTTTATACCTTGTTATACACACAAATATGACAATATTTTCTATACTGAAGTATATTGCAAGGATTCGTGAAAGACAATAAGAATAAAAGAAATAAAGTTTGTCCTATAAAGTTTGTTGTCGTTTTCTTTTGCTACTGTACCGCGTTAATTCAGTCTCATCTTCTGATATATTGTCCAATAAACTTTCCTTAGAAGAATGTTGATGATACTGTTCTTTCATTTCTTGACTCACTGTTTAGAAAACAACAAATATATAATTAAAAAAATACCAAAGCTATATTATTTTTGAATTTCCGTTCGCATAACCGTTGCCCATCCATAACAACCATGAATGATTTCTGACAACAATAGTCCTGAGAGATCAGACCTTGTAATAAGTTTAATGTAATATTTGACATGGACCAAAAGCTCTGAAATTGTAAAAGTGTCACAATGCTATAGTTAAATGTCACGCTGTAACCATCACTAACATATAAGCTAAGCAGCATATTAGTTATTAATTGCGCTAAGTAATAATGCACAAGCTTGAAGATTCTGAAGAGTCTGCGATTCACAAAGATTGACCTATAGCTTTACTATTCGTATTTGATCGCAGTAAACTATTCGGCCAAAAACAATAGTTCATTTAAGGCACTATTCGTCCTGACGCAAATATGAGCGAATATTTGGTACAGCCCTAATAGAAATAATTGAAATAATCAAACTGCAACATCACTTTTCTCCAAAAATTTAAGATACATAAATGAAAATGAATTACAATCAAATTTTGATCAAAGTTATCTTTACGATTTGAAATGTCTAATTACAAAGTTTTTAAATTTGGTAAGTTTAGTTAATGATTTGTGGTGAAATCATTAACTTAAATAGCTTTGTCATTGCAAAAAAGATATGATCCAATTATTATTTAAAGTATTATTCAAAATTCTATTGATTCTGATTCTAATTATACAGAAATTTAAAGAAAAGAAAATTGACAAGAGTACCATGCAAGGCTTTAAGAATGACATGGATAGCGATACCAACGAGACAAAGACAAAGACCAAACGCGTTAAATGTTGACATAACGTCACCATTAATGGCCGCCGCTAGAAGTAGAACAATTACCTCCTGCACACAGAAGCAAGACTGAAAGTTTAATGTCGTTGTTGATTTAAAAATAGTATTTAAATATGTTTAAATATTAATTATTCAATAATCACAATAATACAATTATAAAGCAGATTTAAATCTAACTAGTGAATTAATCGAATTGCAGATGCAAAAAGCTACACAAAGACAGAAGCATAAAAAAATGTCCTAAGCCTACTCAATACTAAATTTCATCAACATCCAATGCAACAGTGAGTCAAAGATATGTGTATTTCTTTGCTGCTTATGTCACATGAGCCCCAAAAAAGCTATTTTATAACATATTAAAAACTGATAGAAACCAAGTGATAAGAGTACTCAACTCTATCTAAGTCCATTAAATAATTTACCCTTCGTCAAATTAGGAAAATCTTTAAAAACTTGCATCATAAATTATAATATATACTTGAGATATGTGGTCATGCCCAAGATATATTGTATATTGTTAATATACCAGACACAGTATTCATAACGTCAACTTGAACTATACTGAGAACATTTTGGAAGCAACATCAGTCCAGCCGTTAGAACAGCCAACTAGTAACCTTAAGGCCAAAACCCACCGGCGCAATATTTTACGCTGCGACGTGATATTTTGGACATGGACATTTTTGAATCGCTCGACACTCTATTCAATGAGAGCATACCCACCGCAGCGACAGCGATATTCTGGTATATGCCATTTTGGTCAATGTCCAAAATATCATCAAAACGAAAGCTATTTTTTGGCATATCTACAAACTATAAGGAGGCTCTAACCAATGATATGTGATCTAGAGATCACCTGACTGATGATAGCATGTCAATCGCCTCGTAAATAAGCGACATTTTATAGCTCCATTGGGTTTGAAATATCGCGCGACATTTTTTTTACCGCGCCATATTTTGATATATGCCAATATATCGTGCCAGTGAATTTCGGCTTTTAGAGTCACAAATTAGAAGCCATAATGTGCAATGTTTCTCAAACATGTTTGTTGGTTGTTTCGTGTAAATTGGTAGCGCATGATCACTGACATTCGTTCATCGAATCAAACAGTTTATTAACTTAAAAGAGAACAAAAATACCTTAAAGATTCCTGCCACAGAGAGTGTAAGCCCAGAGGAATGTGACACGACTAAGAACTCTGACAGTTCTAACATAAAAGCTAACAGTGCACCAGCAAAGAGTATCGCGAGATTGCGCATCAATAGAGCGCTATCTTGGAAACCAAATGCAAACTCACTCGTTGCTAAATTTACTCCTGAATAAATAAGAACAAAACCATTTTTGTAAATGCAGTATCTTAAACACTATTCTGGGTTAATTCGAATATCAAAAGTGATTAAATGTTTCAAAAATACAATATTTTATCAGTAGTCCTAATAATATTTTAACTAAATCCGAATTGAAAACAATGTGAACAAGTAATGTTTCAAAGCAACTAAGGCATTGTAATGATCTCAGTATGTTGTGTTTAAACGTTCCACCACTGTTGCCATGAACAGTAAGTAGAAAATGCAGTGTATTAATTTAACTTAGTAGTTATATACAATGTTAGCAGATTAAGACGAGTCTGTTGTTTACAAAGAGTAACCTACTGTAGACTATTCGTATTCGGCCAAATACGAATGGTTAATTTAGGGCACTGTTCAGCCCCAAAGCTAATACAAAGCAAATATTCGGTACAGCCCTAGAAAAAAACTAAGAAATACAATTTAGCTGCTGTATAAGTAATTAGAAAATGATGAATAACCTTCGAATCCTGTAGACAAAGGAATGAGTGAAAGAATCATCCATGGCTGAATGTGATACATCATATCCAGTGGATTAGTTAAACCTGAAAATTATATAATTCTATATTTAATTAGATTAAACTTGATCATACGTCTAACTGCTATATAATTTGAGGAGTAAACTATACAGCACTGGACTCATTAACTATGTCCATTACTCTTTTAGATGCTAGCAAATGAATCAAAGTTTTATGATCAAATTATGATGAATTAATAATAAAATCAAACACTTTGATGAAATAAAAAGATAGAGTATTAAAATGGATATAAATTGCGGAATTATGAATGTTTAAAGTTCAAATTACATAATTAAGCTCAAACGCCGTAATAGAACAAAACCAGTACCATACCTGACTCAGCTCTTTGCAGCACTACTTGCGTTAGAGTCCAGCGTAGACCACTGATGAAAGACGCAAGTATAAGTAAAAGGAACCCTATAGGATGAAACTGAGTGGACTCATAAGTGAACATTAATAACCCAGAGGCAATGAATAGGACAACTAGTATGAGAGAGAAACGCTGAAAGAGTAAAAAGTAAAAGACACCAAAATAAGAAGACTGTATCATTAAACCATCGTTACAAAAGAGAAAAACAATAATGTACGGTTTGTTGATATAATTCTTGTCAAATGTCTCAATACAACAAAAAATTGGATATAGTAACAGATTTGAAA
>JAQIXG010004777.1:0-12373 GCA_034700105.1 Oconnorella tubifera
TTTAAAGCTTCATATACGGGCGGGGGGGGAAATGTCCGGGGTGGGGAAATTTCCGCTCCCCTCTAAATCATAACCTCAGGCCTATCTCTAACCCTAATTCTAAATCATAACCTTAGCCCTATCTCTAACAATTTTAAATCAACTGATTTTGATGCCAATGAAAACTAGTTTAAAATTATTATTTGTCCTACCCCCCACCCCCCAGTACCCCGGGAGTAAATCAGAGAAAGAGAATCGCTGGCAGATCCCAGCGTTGGTCCGTCTCAAGGTCTGGTTGGGTCTGGCCAAGGAGGAGGGGGAGTGGCATCGCATGCAGAATGACGGGGACTTTGCAGTCTTTGCTGAAACTGTGTGTACCCTTCTACCGAGCATACTTTTGTTTCATTTATCATATTAATCAATCATTCTATGAAATGCGAAATATTTACATACCCTTCTACCAAGCATAATAATGTAAGCTGATGTACTGCCTAGTATAACTTCTAGTCTCATTCTCTGATCTTTCTTCCTGATGTACCCTTCTTCCATGCCCACAGTTTATCATCTTATTCTCTGATCTTTCTTCCTGATGTACCCTTCCACCAAGCCTGTAGTGTATTGTGCTATTCTCTGATCTTTCTTCCTGATGTATCCTTCTACCTAGCCTGTAGTGCATTGTGCTATTCTCTGATCTTTCTTCCTGATGTATCCTTCTACCTAGCCTGTAGTGCATTGTGTTATTCTCTGATCTTTCTTTCTGATGTACCCTTCTACTGAACTTATTAGTCGTACTTTATTTTGCACAGTATGAGAATCAGGTGAATTTATTGGGCAAATGGACCAACAAGGGCCCGACCATGTCTCGACCAAAATGGTCAGACCCAACTGGAAAGGTTCTTAAATATTCTATCCACTGTCTGTGTCTGTGTGTTTGTCTGTCTGTTTCTCTGTCTGCCTATCTATAAGTCTGTCTGTCTATTTTATTTAAACATTCAATTAAAAAGTGTTTATTTTGTAAGTAACTCGCTTAATGCTTACCAGTGTTGTTTCAATATAAAACTTATAATTTTCTTAATTATTCTCTCAAACTCTAAAATAGTTTCTTTGTAGACTTTTATTGTTAACATTTCTATTTAAATATATTTTCAATATATTTGTATAATATTTTATTTTCTTTACTTTAAAGACTGCAGTCCATTTATTTAACTTATACCATCAATATGATGCTATATAAAGGTGTTGTTAATCTTACTATATGATGAATTTGATGCAGTATTAATGTGTTTTTACATAAGGTCAATTTTTATTTAGATTGAATTAGAAAAAGACAATTTTAAGCCCCCCTCTGGATGGATGTGGGAGAAAGACTGGTACATTAGTCCTGAACTTAGGTCTATCTAATTATCTATCTACTTATCTGTCTACTTATCTGTCTACTTATCTGTCTACTTATCTATCTACTTATCTATCTACTTATCTGTCTACTTATCTGTCTACTTATCTGTCTACTTATCTCTCTACTTATCTATCTACTTATCTGTCTACTTATCTGTCTACTTATCTCTCTACTTATCTGTCTACTTATCTATCTACTTATCTATCTACTTATCTGTCTACTTGTCTGTCTACTTATCTGTCTACTTATCTGTCTACTCATTGTTTGTACTTGTTTATATTTATGTTGTTTCATTTTCTTTTAATTTATGTCATTTACGATAAAGATATATATTATTTGTTTTAAAAGTTGACACCTTTTTATCGCATTCTCTTCTCTCTCTATAGCATGCTGTATGACAAGGATGCAGGTCACACTCAGTACTTAGAGGACATCTATGAATGTCAGTCACGTATACCAGGGACCAACTGGGGGCCTTCTTCTAATGCGTGGACAGACGTGGTAGGTCTGTCCGTCTGTATGTCTGTAGGTCTGTCCGTTTGTCTGTCTCAATGTCTGTCTGTCTGGCTGGCTGGCTGGCTGGCTGGCTGTCTGTCTGGCCAGCTGTGACTCTGTTTGTCTGTGTATCAGTCTGTCGGTTTCTTAACCCAGAAATCAACTTGGCAGCTTCTTCTAATGTTAGGACAGATGTGATCTGTCTGTCTGTCTATCTCACTGTCTGCCTGTTTATCTGTCGTACTGACTATGTCATTGTCTATTTATCTCTCTGTTTGTCTGTCTGTCTTTCTCTCTTTCTGTCTGTCTGTCTGTCTGTCTGCCTGGATATCAAACAATATCGCAATATTGTTTGTCTGTCTTACTTACAGTTTAATCAAAACTTTCACATAAAATCATCAATTGTACAATTATTATAAATAAATTAACATTTCTACCAGTCCTAATACAGTCTCGTTGATTTTGCATGCAAACAGAAAGGTGATGCAGTGACAGCCAAGGCTGACATTATCTTGCCACCAGGCTGGGATTGGCAGGATGACTGGCAAGTAGATCTCAACAGAGCAGTAGATGAATATGGCAAGTTTAGTTATTTAAAATAACAACATCATTATCATTTATTGTAATTAATTGCAATAAATTATAATTTAATGTCATTTATTATAATTTGTTGTAATAAAATTACAAATATATTATATTACTGTAAATAAAGTAAATAAATAAAAAGATTGTCTTAGTAAAATGTAATATGTTTGATTTAATGGTTTACAATCATTTATCCTTAAGGCATTATGTTTTCGTATTAAATTGACATTTATAATAATAATTCCGTATATAAGGACAAAACTGATGCAATAAAAAGGTGTCAAAATTTACATAAATTATACTGTGCTAAATGAAACTATTCAAGCGTTCAACTTGGTCGGTCTGATAATGTTTATAGTTCGAGTTTTAACACTGTAGACTAATTGTAATTCTTTGATTTGATCTTATAACTAATATTATAATGTAATTATTTACATATATGCGATTTGTTTACATAAATGTAAATGGTTATATTTTATGTAAATAAATCTATTTAGAAATGTATTTCTAAATTATTAAGGGTGGGAGTACACGGTAGAGGCTACGTTGGGGGGCTTTGGCCCAGTAGAGAGAAACTATCACATGTGTAGACGGAGGCGCTGGGTTCGAAGCCGGACACTGCTTGAGTCTCCTGCTACACAGGCTGAACATGTAAGCAATAAGAGTGATTAAATAAATCAGATGTTAGATTCGTTTATTTGTTATTGATTCAATGATTGATTGATTGATTGATTTCATTTATTTATTGATGCTTGATTGACGATTTAGGTGACTTACTGATTGAATTGTTTACAACTTGCTTGATGTGTTGTCTAGTGTATTGAGATGATAAATTTGTTCATTTCTATCTGTTGCTTAAGTCGCTGAATGACTTGTTGGTTGACTCTCTGATTGACTGTCTGTCTGTCTCTCTCTGCTTGCCTGTCACTCTATCTGTCTGTCTGTCTGTCTAGATAAAGAAGACAGCAGTGGCTATAGATGGCTGGGAGTATGCCCCTCTGTTCACAATGAAGTTTCACCACATAGAGAGAAAGATGGACTTGGTGAGACGACGACGTTGGCTTAGAAAGATGATCACGGACAGCTCTAAGCCAGCAACAGACGGCGCAGCGCCGTGCTTCTTTCATATGAATGCGGTCTGTCTATTTATCTGTCTGTCTGTTTATCTGTCTGTCTATTTATCTGTCTGTCTATTTATCTGTCTGTCTGTTTATCGGTCTGTTAGTGTGTCTATTTATATGGTTATCTGTGTGATTATCTTATTGTCTTTGAAGCAATTTTAAGCCAGCTACAGATATAGCATTGCAATTGACTTCTATCTGTTTATCTGTCTCTCTGTTTCTTTGAATGTCTCTTTGTCTCTCGGTCTGTGTGCCTGCTTGTCTGTCTGACATGACTGTCATGATTTCACTTAAACAAATATTTATTCTGCTGTAAATTGAGTTTATTAAATAAAGTCTTTCATCATCATCATCATCATGTTAATAATAATCATTATATTATAATGATGATAATAATCATAAATTAATAACGATGATGATTATAACGATGATAAAGATGATGATAATGGTGATGATGATGATGATAATAATGATGATAATGTTTCATAGAATGCAGAGTTGCTTGATAAGAAAGAGGATGACGGTATGTTGATGCCCATAACAACAGCGCCCAGAATGTTCCTTGTCTGTAATAGTAAGACTTGATATAAATCTTTGCTTCTTTTGCTAGACGTCAATCTGCTCATACATGGTTATACTGCATTTAGTAAATATTTGAAAGAGTGATTTTTAAACTGATTAGATTAGGGTTAGGTTTGGGTTAACGTATAAGTTTTAGGTTTGGTTTTTAGATTCATTTGAGATTGTATTGAGTTTAGATTTGTAAATATATAGATGAAACTTTCAATATATAATGACAATTAAATATTATTTTTCTGTCAAATTCCGTATATTTATTAATTTATGTTAATTTATGCGTAGAGCCTCACTACTATCAGCTACGGGCCTATATCTATCAGGGCAGAGACTTACTGGCTGCTGACACTAATGGCCTGTCAGGTAGGTCTAGCTAAATATTTCTAAAATTAATTTAATTGAAATCACATTTATTGCTTCATTTTCATTCGCTGGAGTGATAGATTTATTTATATTATTTCAGATCCATTCGCCAGGGTGTCATTTATGAATCAAAGTCAAATGACAGAAAGACTAGAGAAGACCATATGTCCTACCTGGGACCAAACTCTCATTTTTGCTAAAGTTGAGATTTATGGGGATCCTGATGTGGTCCTTAATGACCCCCCCGGCATTGTCGTAGAGGTCTTTGACTACGACACTTTTGTAAGTCAAGTTATGACAGTTTTGTAAGTCAAGTTATGACACTTTTGTAAGTTATGACAGTTTTATTTTGTGTGTTAAATTTTTTCTACTTTCAATATATGATGATGATAACGATAATGATGATAACGATAATGATGATAATGATAATAATGATAATGACGATAATGATAATAATAATGATAATGACGATAATGATAAATACGATGACAATGATAATGATAATATTGACGATAATGATGATGTTGATGATAATGATGATAATGATAATGATAACAATGATGATAACGATAACAATGATGATAATGATGACAATAATGATAATGATAATGATTACAGGGCAGTGCAGAGTTTCTAGGACGTACCAAAGCTATACCTACGGTAAAGTTAGAATCATCAGGTGCCAGCAGTAAACAGACGATCCTTAAATGGTATGAACTGTCATCTACAGGCAGCAATGCAGCGGGGGGAGAGCTGTTGCTAGCATTTGAACTCTTCCTGGTAGGCACAGAAAACTATCCCAGTTCATTAAATGATTGAAATTAAATAGGGTTAATTATTGTACAGCTTTGTTTAGTGGTCAATTTCTTTAGTTTATATTCATTCAGTAGTTAGGTTACATTTTGAAACCTGTAATAAAGCAGTGTAATATAAGGCAACACAATATGTAATATAACATGATATAATTTGATGTAATACGATGTTATTTAATGTCATGTAATCTAATGTAATGTAATTACTGATCACATTACCAGAATTGATCTAAAATACCCTTACATCTTCCCAGGAAAAACTTCGTTGCCCAATATATCTGAAGAAATTAAACTTATACATTAAGAATATATTAAAAAAGGTGTGCATATTTATTTAAGGTTTGCAGTAAAAAAATGCCTTTTTTATTATGAATAATTTCAGATAAATGATGATGCTCTTCTTTTCAAATCAATATTTGATCTGGTTGGTTGTATCTCTGAGTGTATCTGTGTTTGTCTGTTTTGATATGTGTGTGTAATTTCAAGCATGTTCCTAATGAACAGAATAATTGATTTTAATTCTTTAAGTTTCTTAAACTATAATTATTTCAGAATAATTAAAATTAATTTTAATATTTTACTAATATTGGTTCATTATTTAATTAATTAATTAACAAATTAATCAGATTTTTAATTATCGCTTAGCTTCAAAATATAATTTAATTAATTAATTAATTAAATAAATCATTAATTTAATTAATTAAGTAATTAATTAATTAAATTCTGCTTGGTTGATTCTTTAAATATTTTTGTATCAATGAAAATAGATTGGAATATTGATCATGACAGGACCTTTAAAATTTATTTGATTTTATTTAAGATAAATTAGAAATATTTAGCTACCTTTTTTAACTGATTAAAATCTACTATAAATGGCAAGAGATTTTAAGTAAAGTTATCTCCATTGTCTTTATATTTTTAAACAACTGCTCACATTTAAACTTTGCAACTTTTATTATTGATTAAGCAATCAAATCTGATTATAATGCACTTTATATGACGTCATAAATTGTTGGTTAATTTCTTAATAATAATTAAGTTATCCATATAATATCATTGACTTAATTACATTTTTAAAGAGTTTATAAAGTGTAAAGATATGAATCAGCTAGAAATCATTGCGCTGTATCATTGACCAGGTGTTTCGTCCAATAAAGCATTGTGCTGTGTGTCTTTGTAAACGGTACATACTTCGTTAGTATATAAGCAAAATAAAAGCTTGTCGTTTAGTTATAACTCCATTTCTGTGTAGGCCTTTATATATATTTATATTTGATATTAAATTCGATGTTATGTAAATTACTATACATAAAATAGTAATAATTCATATTATTATTGTTTTTGTTCTTGTTCAAGATGGACGGCAAAGAACTTCCGTTTCACCCTCCTAAACGAGGGAAAGTCTACATGGTGCCTAATGGTATACGTCCTGTCATGATTAGGACTGGTATTGAAGTACGTCATTTCAACACCTTTTTTTATGCGCAAACTTTTTCTATAAATGTAATTGTCTCAACAATTAAGTAATTCACACGATTCTTTTGAACTAAGACATTACATAATTAAATATAGTTAAGAAAAGAAATAAATAATATTATATCATGTAGTCGCACAGAATAAAATCTAAACACAATGATTTGTAATGATGCATAATGATTCTAATCACAATCATTTGCTATGGTTTATATTATACCTCTAATTATCACATTTATTATCTTGCAAATTATCCCAGGTTGTATGTTGGGGTGTTCGTAACATGAAGCGCTATCAGTTTATTAACGTGACGTCACCAAGTGTAGAGCTGGAGGTTGGAGACCAAGTGGTTCAGACAAAGATCATCAAGGACACGACACTTAACCCTAACTTTGATGAAAATTTACTTTTCTTTGACATCGTAAGCTTTTACTACATAAAGGACTTTTGTTGATTTATTAAAAACACCTTTTTTGCTAGCTAGATCTTGTATATTAACAATGTTTGTTTTACTCTAATAAATAATAATTTCACTAGGATTGTAACATTGTCAACTATTAGTCAACATTGTCTTTAAATATTAATACTTATTCATGATGAAATATTTAGATAATGTAAAACATTTGTCTAAAGATATCAAAATTACCAATTAATTGCCTCCAACATAAATTGCCTCTTTATTTATTCCCTAACACGATCAAGCAATTTATTATTTACAATAAATATTATTTCAGGCAATGTGTATCACATGTATTGCTGAAATGTGTATTCAGATGTATTCATGCAATTGTGTAGAAACATGAACAACCCACATTCAGGCAATGCGTGACACATCCAGGCAATGTAATACATTGCCTGGTCATCTTGCGCATTATAACGCTTTGTCTTATAAATTCAGACTATTTATCGCTTTAACTTTTAAGTTTATTCAAAGTACGTTTACAACACCTTTATTTTACTCGTCATTTTTATTATATATATTCAATAGATGATGTAATATGTGCTCCAGCTCACATACTGTGATTGTAAAGATTATTAATAAACATTTTTTATTTTTACAAGATGTTACCCAAGGAGGAACTCTTCGCCCCCCCACTAAACATCAGGGTGAGGGATAATCGGCCCTTTGGGCGCAAACCCCTGGTGGGGGTCAATGTTGTCAAATCTTTAGAGAAGTTTAAGCGTCCCACCCCAGTGGATGATGAATATGATGATCAGCTTATTCCTGTACAGGCTTCTACTAGCAGAGGTTAAATTTATGAGTTTATGTCTTACTTGTTTAATATTAGGGTTAGAGTTTAGAAATTAGACTTAGGATTACAGTCATGGTTAGTTAAAAGGGGGAGAAGGAGTAGGGTCATTAAACCTTTTTTACAAGGTCAGCTTGCTAATATATTTCTTTAATTTTTAGGTATGAGCTCTTAGTCCGTCTTTCTTATAATAAATCTCTGACTGTTTTTTAGAAATAATAATTCATATTAATTTCAAATCTATGTTGCCTGTAATAAAAAAAGAAGTTTATTTTCATTCACTAGATGGCGTCGGTGGTTCTCATGTTGTCATAATGCCTGCAGATGAAGCGCCCACTAGTGTCAGTTGATTTAATATTAATTATATAATTGATATTTAATAATATTTGTATTAATTATATTTAATCAATTATTGACATGGTCTGAGTCACATTGTGCTAAAATATTGAACTTACTTGCTGCACTTTTAACAAGACTTTTAATTCAGAATTTATACATTAGATGTGGTTCATAAATGTCATCCAGACTTCAAGCTTACTCTTTACCAATAAAATTTAAGCCACATTTAATCAATTTCAAAAAGTTAATTATTCAGGGAGTGGGGGGGGGTGACTTGTTTCTTAATTAAAACCTTCTTTAATTAGTCGGTTAATTTTCAAATTTATTTCTAAAAATCAAAGTTTATCTGTAAATCAATCTTAATTTGACATATAGAGTAGGCTACTTAATGAAATACATATACACAAGTACATTTAAGCACACCAAGTATGGTGTAAGTACACCAAGTATGCTGTAAGTACACTAAGTAGGGCATTATACTTTGTATCTCTTAGTATCTGACGTATCAAAGTTAACTTATCTCGGATTTATCATTAATTTACTTTATTCCACTTTATACTTTTTACTATTTATTAAACTTATTTTAATAAATATTTAATTAATTTCTTTATGAAACGTTCAGCAACAGAAACGTCTTGAAAAGAAACTAGCCTCGTTAAAGAAACACTTTAAGAAACGCAAACGAAAGATTGTTAAAAAGGTTACAATAGAAATTAGTTGAAATTCTGGCAAAGGATTTCTGGCTTTATTTTGAATCAAAATCGCTACCTTTTTAATTGCAACACTTTATATTATATAATATTGAGTTGATGGTTTAGGTTTATATTTTCTGGTATTTACCCTTCTCTATCTCTCTACATTTTGAAGCTCTATGTTAGAAACAGTGATTTGTAGTGAACTGCAAGCATTGAAATGATTTCTGTTTTTGCTTTTAATTGTTGTCATTGAAGAAAAAAATGTTTCAAGTCTCAATGTTGCAGCGAAATGAGCTAATACTATTCAGTTAGTTCTTGACGAATACTAATCCTAAATAAAGCTGACAATTCACATTTCGCAAAGACTGTTTTCAAGCCTTGTTCATTAGCCAGTCCAATAAGCTTATCTTTAAGAATTTTGTTCAGATAATTGCTGTCATGAATTTTAAGTCGAATGATACGAAATGATCGCTGGCAAAAGTAGACTAAGCATACTTTTACTCTGCAGCTGATGTTAGCATACATTTTAAATATCAGGGGTGATACAAGAACCACTGCTTGTATCACAAGCTTGTATAATGATGGTTTTTAATTTAATGCAATCATGCTTTAGGTTAAGGGTTAGAATTAAGGTTCGATTTATTTGTTTTATTGAATATTGTTTTATTCAATTGGTGTTATAAGGTGAATTTTTTTATATATTTCTATATTTTATTTCTTGCTAATTTATTTTTTATGAAGATCAGTAACAGCGCTCCCCCCCCCCCTCATCTTATTAGACATTGTATTGTTTTAATGTACCATAGCCCACCCCCCCCCCCCTCTGCTTTAAACAATCTTTAATTAGACATATGTGTATAAGTTTATATGCATACACGATGTACCGGTATTTAAGTATATATGCATACGCAATATGTATGTATATAGCAAGTCAATATATAGGATTATATATGTATACATGCAGATCTATAAATGCATTTATACATACTTATGATGTATAATACATTATTTTGTATTAATTTTCTTAAGACATTAATCATTCATATAACCTGTAGATACATATTTGATTTTGTTTCTTTTAAATTTATTTCATGACATTCTGTTAAACTGAATTTATTTATTTTCATATTTAATTTAATAAATTATTATTGTTAATTTTTACGTAAATAAGTTGAAATAGAATATTTGATTTGATTCTAATAGAACTGTTCAAAATTATATCAAAATTGATTATAGTAATATTTTAAATGAGTAGCAATTATTTCAGTTAATAATTCGTAGTGAAATATGATTAACTTGTTACAAATGGCATTTATTCTTCTTAATTCTCTATATACAAATCTATGTGTCAAATGGTAGCCAAACAAAATGACTCCGACAAAACGACCCCGACAAAACGACCCCTAATAAATTAATCCGTCAAAATGGCCCCGTCAGTTCACATAATTATCCTAACCGTAACTAACCCTAAACTTAACCCTAACCCTAGTTCTAACCTTAACTTCAATCCTAACCTTAACCGGATTCCTAACCCAAACTTTAACCCTAAGAATTATTAGTAGGGGTTGATTTGTCAGGGCCGATTTGATAGATCACTGTGTGAAATATATTATTTAAAATATAATTAGTGTATGGAACCATTTCTAATCCATTTGTTTGCACAGAAAGCATCCGATGACGACATAGACTGGTGGTCTAAGTTCTACGCATCCACGGGACAGTTGGATAAATGCAAACAATATCTAGAACTCGACTATGATACGCTACAGGTATAATAATACACACCTTTTATTATGTGTAAGTTTTATGATATAAGTTTGATATCAAAAATATACACACATTTTTATTATAGAACTAGTGTAATATAAATATGTAAAACCTTTCTGTTATGTAGTTTAAAGTTATTTAAAAACGGTTACTTTTTAACTACATAAGCCTAAATATTTTTGTCTTATTTTCTTCTTTTCTGATGTACCCTTCTCCCAAGCCTACAGTTTTGACCAGGTATACGACACAGAATTAGAGAAAGTGAAGGACTTTGGTCGATTCACTGACTTTTGTCACACATTTCAACTGAGCAGAGGAAAGAACTTGGACGAAGAAGAAAATAATGTTGTCGGTGAATTTAAGGTTTGACTTGTCAGCTTTATAAAGGTGTCGCAATATTAAAGTTTTATTTCTTTTCAAACTGTTATATAAAGGTGTTTAATATGATGTTTTAGTCAAAACTTAAACTTGCTGCATCCTTTAATAAAAGCAATATGCCATATGTATATTAACTGAATTTACACTTTGTGCAATAATCATGGACAATGTGTAATAACTATTATTCTATATAATCTGTATAGTCAAATCTCCGAAATGATCATCGATTGTAATTTTTGTTACATTTTTGGATTCTATATCAGAAATTGATCGCATTAAAAAGGTGTGCAAAATTTGCTCTTTTGCTATTATAATATTTGTCTTTTAAACATTTGACATTATAACTTTGCTAATTTTTATTTTAACTTGTAAACAGGGCACATTCTGTGTGTACCCCCTGCCTGGAGACCCCGCGGCGCCCATGCCCCCCCGTGTGTTTAGGAATCTACCCAAGAGCGGCCCCGTGGAGTGCATTATAAGGGTCTATGTCATCCAGGCCGCTGACTTGCAACCTAATGATCCTAATGGATTGGTAGCATTATACTTTATCTACTGTTTAAATAATTTGTATAAATTTACTTTATATTTTAGTTATAATAGTGACTGGGTTAGGGTTAGAGTATATTATGGAAGATTCATGGAAGACTTGGTGTAAACCTATCAAAGCATACAAACTGTCTTGTAATAAAAGTTGGTTTTAGAAAAATCAATGAAACCATTGCAGTAAAACAGTTATTTATGAATTTGTAAATATTTGTAGTATTTTATCTATTTATTTAAATGTGTTATTTATTTTCAGTCTGATCCGTACATTCAGATAAAATTAGGTAAAACTAAACTTGACAATCAACAAGAATACGTGCCTAATACATTGAATCCTGTATTTGGAAAGTGAGTATTTGTTGTATTTATTTATTAATCAAGTGTAAATACTTGTATTTAGTACTTGCTCTATTGATGAATTGATTGATTATTTAATTGATTGATTGATTAATAGTTTGATTAATATCATAGTCTACTATGAAATATAGTTAAATAAATATAGTTACTAAATATGATGAAACATAAATATTTACATTCAAAAATGTCATATTAACATTTTTCAATATAATCACTCTCCTGATCATCAAACTTTTTTCAATGC
>JAQIXG010004778.1:0-12371 GCA_034700105.1 Oconnorella tubifera
AACTAATATAAAACAAATTTTAAATAAAAATGCCTTATTTCATCAGAAACTTTAAATTTTTTACGAAATTTATGTTGCGACCTTTTTGAGCAATATTCAAATTTTAGCATGATAATTTTATTCACTTAGGGGCCAATGTATACCTAGAGCACTAAAAAATCAAAGTGAAATATTTGTACACTTTGTAAGGGTCCCTCTGTCCACCGGGGAGCTAACCCCCCACAATTCATTAAACTTATCTCAGAATTTTAAGTTTACTTTATTAATTCAAAACTAAACAATCAATTTTATTAAAAATAAATAAAATAGCTGGATTATTGTTTGATTGTAAAGCTTATTTTACTTATGTTACGATGTAAATAGAAATTCAATGCTCAAATAATATTAACCTAATTGCAAATTAGACGTTTAATAAATAAAAATATATAAAATAATTATAAATAAATAGAAGTAAATAAATAATTATAAATAAAAGTAATAATAAATAACTATTGGCGTAAAAACTGAAGTTCAATAACCAAGCTAACGCCTTTTCGCAGAAAATTTTCTGACGTATTCGCTAGGCGGCTCCATTTTATATTTGATTGATGATATTTGATTATAAGATTATACTAATTACAGAAAATTTATAATAAGACCTTTTAATCTATAATAATTCATAAGTCAATCTTTGTACGGGTTAATGACACTATTTTAAAACTGTGTTTCTAGTTTAATTGATAAAAGTATTTATGGCTAGGCGAAAATTAACATTTCTATGAAATTTTTTCCGATGATTTTAACGATTTGATATTTGTGTGAATCATTTATTGACTCATAGATTTAAATATCGCGTGTTTTGTAAAAGATAAAGTGATAAACTTATATTTGGAGAGGGCTTAATATTTTTATACTCAATCATTAACTTTTCCTATTTTTTAGCTCTTTATTCAACGAATAATATTTATTGATAGACAGATTGATTGATTGATAAATTGATTGACTGAAAGCTTGGTTATGAGTTAATAAAGACTTAATAATACAATGTCTTGACCGAATGACTGAACGATTGACAAAAATAGTTTTTAAAAGCACGCTAGACTATCGAATTACTGATTGTTTGATTGACTGACTGACGGACTAAATGAATTAATAACTGAATAAATGAATGAACGAATTACTAGCAGACCGAATTACCGAGTGACTAATAAGTTGACACACTTCATTTTTCTCCTGAATTAATCGCCTATAATACAATCTCGTACAAGTCGATTTCATTTTTTGACTAAATGATTGTCAACATTGTTTATCAGAAACTAAATAAACCAGTCTTAAGCATAAACCGCATGGTTAAACTGCATTCACGTTAAATGCAAAACCTTGAACTTGGTCTAAAATACAGACAAATATCATCTAGACTTATAAATAACATCTTTACTTAATCAGTTTATAGCTCGTAAATAAAAAAATAGACATCGTCCAAAATTGTAGCAAAATTGCGCGTACGTCCTAGTTTAGTTCAACAATACTGAGAATTGATAAGATCCCCAGTAACGAAACTATCAGAAACAAAGTAGGCCTTTAATGTTTGTAAAAATTATAACTCGAAAAGATTTATTTGTCGGGCTCAAAAAAGCAGCGCTTTTAGTATCATTATTTACGTTTAACGACGTCGTTGTAAATATGTCTTTAATCTTTAAATGAATGTTAATAATTTCTTTTCTTAAAGCAAATGTAAGATGCTTAAATGAGTAGATTAATCATTTTAGCATTTATCGCATAAAATTAATTTAAATTATGAATGCAATATTATATTGGATGACCACGTGTTTCGAAAGCGTGTTCCCATTTTCTAACTTATTTCTTCATGCAGTTTTTAAATACAAATTTAGTATATTTAGCTGATCTAAAATATATTTTCATACATTTTGATTAAGAATGAAACTTAGATGTGGGCAGGATTTAGTTAAGCTTAAATCTAACCCTAGCCCTAACTATAACTATAACCCTAACCTTAAACCATAAAAACTATTTATAGACAAGCTTTTTTAGAAATGCTTGCAAGAAACCTATTAGAGAATGGCAACATGCATTCAGTAGTTTTAAATGTGGTCGCTTGTCATTCATCACTTCATAATACAACTAATGCAGATCAAGGTATAAAATTAGAAAGTCGAAAAAAATGATCAAATTCATATTTTGGTCCAATTTTCAAACATTCATCCGCATTCCAGTAAATGTTATAAATTAAGTATTTGGTCAATTTAAAATATAAGGTTGCGTACAGGAGCGAGGCATGATTTTTTATAACTAGCCCCGCCCCTTTATCCATGGGTCAATCTAGATCAATGTTATCTAGTAGACGTTTATTCGTACGCTTTACCTGGTGTCTAACTTTTAGAATTAGGGTTAGAATCATATATGGTTAGAATTATGTTTAGAATTAGGGTTAGTAATGAGATGTGTTAATGAGTTCAATCGTCCCAACAAGATTCAACTAATAATTTTTATCGTCTCAACAATCACCACCAGGGGGCGTGGCTTGTTAAGATCATATTTCGTTGCAATGCAGTTTAGATCAATATTTGCTTTTTTTGCTATCAATTCACCTGAAGTGAATTGACCCCCCTGACCCGTCAATACGGCCCGGATAAATCATCCCTGTCACGTCAGTACGGCCCATACAAATCATCCAGACAATCCAGCGTCACAAAAATGATTGCCTTTGATTTCCGCATCTCGGAATTGCCAGAATAAGAACAAAGCTAGAAATGATGTAATTTCGTCATTACGTCGAATTCAAAGAGTGCAGACTGATTAATCTAATTATCATAATAATCAACAAATGTAGCAGTAAATCTTGCAGATAATAAAAACTTAAGATATAATAAGAATTAGAGCGCATTATAACCAGTGCTAATTATAGTGCACTCTTAGTGTTAAATAGACTGTGTTATCAGTGTTAATTAGACCGCATTGTTAGTCCTATTTAGAAGGCATTATTAGTGTTAATTAGGCCGCATTATTAGTGCTAATTAGAGTCCATTATTAGTGTTAATTAGAGGGCATCATTAGTGCTTATTAGAGGGCATTATTAGTGCTAATTAGAGTTCATTATTAGTGTTAATTAAAGGGCATTATTAATGCTAATTAGAGGACATTATTAGTGTTAATTAAAGGGCATTATTTTACTCATTTTAATGACTGATCAAAGCTTAAAATAAATAATAGTTGAGAAGATTTATGGGCTCAGTTTTCTCTGTCATGCAGTTTAAGGTTAATCTCTCAAATAACTTCATGTGTCATATTTATAAGAAAAGTTATGATGCATTTGATAAAGAAGGAAACTATTTACAACATTATATTAACTGACAGAAACTTGATAATTGTGCTGTCAAAAAGAAGATTAATTCAATTAAACTTTTATATTTGGTTATATTTACCGCTTAAATATATAAATGACAGTATTTTTAAGCTTCACTTTATATAGTTAAGTTTATTTATTTATATACAATACAAATAGTTTTGTATTATAACAGATATTAGTATACTTTAATCATTTAAAACTTTGTTCGTCATGATTAATGCGTAATATAAAGTTGAAATAATCTAAATTAAATAAATTAAATAATTAAATCTATAAAGTATAAACTGAATACATTTGCATTGAAAAAGTGCATCAGTCAGTAATTTTTTTAAAACGAAAATTTAAACAGAAAACTATGACGCCATACGAAATAATTTTAGATTCGTTTGAAATACAAACAAGAGGCCGCAGCCGTGAACTTTGACCCCTCCCCCCATCAACCCGAGGGAGGGGGGTTATTTTTCCGAGACGTACAGACTGCTCCGTTTATAAGAAAACAAATAAAGTTTTTTCTCTGAAATTTCTCTTAAAAAAGATATATAAATCAAGTTATTTATTTGATAAAAATATATCTCGTTGTAGCAGTTGGTAATTGATAATGAAATGAATTGTCGAAATGCATTATTTGCAGATTATATAATCTGTGCTAAATTAATGCAATTATCATTCGCATTATCTGCATTTTTTATTTTTTTTGCGTTTTTTATTTTTTATCAATGCATATCATTGATTGATATGCATTGATTATTATAATTTAGCTATTGTTTAAGTTAAGATTAAGTTTAACGTCTGGATTACCGTATTATTAAATGTCTCAGACGCAGCTGTCAATATAAGCGTCTGACTAACGGATGCAGCGAGTTAGCGAAATAGTGAGCTATCCGGGATTTGAACCTGGACGTATTCAGTCAAACGCTCTAACCACTCCTCTACCAAGGCATGTTATTAATTAAAGTTCTATTATCTACTTATTAAGTTTTTATTATATAAAAGCCCATTGTTCATCTTTGAACAATGCTCAGCTTTGAAAAGCTCATCTTTGGTCCTTTTCGTCATAGTTTTATAATAGAACATAACGTCCTTGATTTATATACTTAACTTATTCACTTTATATAACTTTATATAACTTTATATACTTATTTATTTATATAACATATCCTCCTCCTAGATAGTTCAAATAACATTCTTACTAATCATAGTTTTCTGTCCATCAAATTTTGCTTGAACCGGGAATTGAACCCGTATACTCAAATTCAGTCAAGTGCCTCAACCTCAGCCAATTAAATGCAACGTTGGCCGTCCAATAGGAGGCTTTGCCTGTTATTTGTTACTATTTTTAGCCCGTAATTATTGACCAATCACGAGAGTCATATATTCCGCATTGTAACCGCAGAAGGATACTAAATTCGTGATTTTTTTGCTTTTTCTTGAAGTTCAAAGAAATCTACCGTAAAATGTGGCGCAGATTTGGAATTTATAAATTAGGGGAGGAGAAAATGAAATAATTTTTATTTAGTAAACAACTTCGAGAATCGATAGTTTGATCAGATTCTCACTAAATTCAGAGTTATTTGTAAATAGATAAAATTTGTTGACATAATTTAGACTTAATTGAAAATTATACAAAATTTAAAAAAAATGTAGCAATGATATTACTCTATTAATCTTTAAAATCATTTCACATTTTTTATTTTATGCACAAATATTTTTTTCTTCATATTACAGGTACTACTGAAATATTTCTCGTAGAAGGGGTTACGAGAGGTTGGGTGGCCCTCCCCTAAAATTTAAATTTTAAATACATCACAGCGAAAGCGACAACGATGAAAAGTTATAAAGGTAAAGAAGTTTCAACGAGTGATAAATGTCAAATATTACAATTGATTGTAATAATTTATTACATATTTGGTCTAGTTTGAAACACTGACACGCCCAAACGCATAAATATATTTATAAACGCATGTAGGTCTAACTGGGGTGAACACAGAATTAAAAATAAACAGCGATAAATTAATAATAATAATATTAATGAAAAAATGTCAATTATAAAATTTAAGGTTATTGCTGTTTAGTGTGAGTTATTTGTGCGCTTTGCATTGGCAATGTTTTTATTAAAACTTTGCAAAGTGACGTAATTATTTGGAATCTAGTGTAAAATATTTAGTAAACCAAAGTCAATCGAAATATGCAAAGTTGAATAAAAAAATTGAATTGTGAGTTTAATTTTCAAAAATAAAAATATAGGACACTCATATAATCGTCCATAGGTTAATAGAAGTTTTATTATATTAGTTTAAATAGTTATTCTTTATATTATTCCGGTACCCCGCAAAAACGGCCCCGGATACTTTAACCCGATAAATCTTCCCCGTCAATTCATTCAATAACTCTAACTCTAGCCAACTCTAAACTTAACGCTAACCTTAACTCAAACCATAAATCCAATCCTAACCAAATCCATATATTAACCCTTATTTTCTAACTTGGTGGTAATATTAATCTCCCTTTACTCACCCGCGCCATTACGCTCCAATTCCTTATTTAACTTCTTTAACCCATCAATGACACAAAACAGACTATTTAACAATCGGCCCATAGTACCATTGCACGGTATTTATGCTCTAATACCGTTGTTGATATTTGTTGACTATTTGTAGTCATAGCTTTGACAGACAACCACATAAGCATACTAACTATACGCGGATATGACTGGCCCATAAATCCCGCAGCCTATAGGCCGCAACTGCATCGCCTACGCCAGGCTTGAAAAAGTTAGCAGCCAAGTAATTATCGCAGAGTCACCAGCTCCTTCTTCCTTGTCGAACAACACCAGAGCTTGGAAATCGTCAAGAAATTCTTAAATCGAGGATTTTACGCGTCACAGATTATATTAGCAAGTTTTTTTCATCGACAACTCGGTCTATATAAGAAGAGAGAAAATGTTTAAAGATATTAAGTTAATCTTGCACCGAAAGACGAGCAGTAAACTAAATTATAAAGTAATTAAGAAGAAAAAGATAAAACTTAGAGAAATTGATAAGAGTCGGATATTAAGTAAAGAATATTTAGGTAAAGCATAAAGTGTATTTTATAAGTTGATATCCAAATGGAAACATCAGTGCTTTTTTTGGTTTTGTCCCTGTGGTGTTTAGAGGTTCACGCTGCTCCAATTTTTACAGCAACATCATCCGATACCTTCACCGCAGATTTGGAACAGACTACCCAGCCTTCGTTGACCGCGGTCAATAAGATGTCCCTCATGGAGATGATAAAACAAGCCGTAGACGAAACGAACGGCAAATTAAGAATAAGCGAAAGGTCAGCTGAAGTTGACCCCGCAAACACGAGGGTCTCTGATAGTGGCGACGATGATAAGACGGGAAAAACTTGGATGAGAGAGAGCATTGACGTTCATGACCAGGTAATTTTGTTATTCTATCTTTAAGTCATAGACGCAATCGATTGAAATTATGTTCATTGATTAATAATTCAGTTAGATTTAATTAGATTAGCTTGAAAAAATAATTAATATTTCTTATCAAATTTACAACATTGTTTCACTGCATATATTTCGCTCTCGTTTCATATTCTTTAATTTTAAATAGATATGTAATTCAAGTGAGTGCTATCGATTCGTTCACTTGTTATAGTTTCTAAGTCTACTGAAATGGTATTTAGTTACTAGTTATTAACTTAAGGAATGGTACCTTTTTTTAGAATATAAAACCGCAAAAATGGCTGCCTAGATTGATGCAAGAAGATTAAGTTTGAAGAAATTGCTTATGCAATCTGATAATCTATTATGAAATTTATCCGAAATGGTGTTAAATTTCCTGTAATACTTTAAATCACATAAGAAGTTATTTGTAAATGTTTCAAGTAGCCTAGTAACTTAGCTATCTTTAACGTCTCATACTCTGTCACCCCTTGACAGTTTACAACCATAAATTAAGTCATATTTCGTTCTTGCGGTTAAAATTTTATTAAAATCATAAATTTACAGCTTATTCTTTACTTCTTTCAACTCACTTTTGGACTATTTTATACTCGATTATATCGCGTGACATTTTTTTATGTCACGATTTATCAGAAATAAAAATGTCATTCATGTAAAATCCGCGTTAACCTAATTTGAAAATGCATCCATTTTTCTTTAGATCTACGAAACTCTACTAAATCGTTCTGAGGATCAGCCCCTAAACGAACGCTCCGTGTGCAGATGGCAATTTGGATTAAACCACAGCGAGTCCAGAATCCCAGTCAACATCCGAGTCGCCGAATCCTGCATTCAACCGGAACAAGTAATATCCCCCTCGTACGTTTGCGAGATGGTGTACATGCCCTTCGTCGCGAGATTTAAGGAGCGGGTTGGGGTGGCGACCCTCGGGAGCGAGGCTTGGAGGTGGACCTGGAGGGAGGTGCAGGTGCCGGTGGCCTGCGCGTATGCTATGCCCGTCACGGTGAAGCCTCAGACGGAGAAGCCTCAGACGGGGAATGATGCTCATCGTACGATTAATTGAGGAATGAGTGTGAGATACGGACAGTTGCGAATGTAGTTTTTTACATGAATCTTGATGAGAAAAGGGGACCCGGTGAATGTGAGAGAGTATGGTAACCCGACAAATCGATCCTGAATTCATTTACATTACAAATCGGCCCCGAATACATTAACATGACAAATCAACCCCTCAGTTTAGTTATTAACCACCATAAATCTAAGCAATCTCAAACTTAACCCTAAACTTAACCCTAAGATCAATGACTAATGATTTAGATTGATTGAAAGGGTTGCTGTAATGTCTCAGATAGGAGAATGCTGTAACATCTAAACTTTTATAAAACTGTTCAAGTATTTTATATCTTAACACATATCCTAGATAAGTATATTTTATCTTTTACAAGCTTTTCATAATTAATGTTTATCAGGGTCAGTCTTATTTCTGTTCTAATCATTGAAACAACAAAACATCGATTTTTTAATAAATAAAAATCAATTTAATTTAGAAATCAACGAGTAATAAAACCGAGCTAATTAATTTTTGCATATTTGACCTGAGTTGTACTAAATTATTAATAACTGGTTAAAGAAAGTTAATTATAGGTCGTATAAACACGACCTGTAATTTATTGTAGCGATTGCTTTATTGACATAATGGGACTTTGAAACTATTGAAGTTTTTTGTGCAACAATCTAAAAAACAGTTATTTGAAATGTGATAATTAATATTAACAATTCTAGCGTAATTATTGTTTAAATCAAATAGTCAAATTATTATTATTATTTATTATATCTTGTTTTGTCATCATTATGTATTTATTTATTAATTTGTTTATATATGTTTATTTATTTATGTGTTCCTCATTCTACGTTCTTTACTGCTATGAAATATTATAACTAATTGTCTGATAGATTATGACGTTATCTAACTGATTCTATCAGCAATTGCCATTTGTATTCAAAAACTGCCAAAATTATTGCTCAAATATTTGTTTAACTGTAAACGAATTCTTGTTTATCGCTTATCAATTGTAAACGAAATGTAATAAGTATATAAACTGTAATGTATTCGTTATTGCACTTTATGAATTATTGTCTATTGTGGTATTATTATTACTATTATTCAATACAGTTAAGTATTTTAATGCTTGCTCTTTTTATTAACCAGTATATGTATAGTATATGTTGTAAATTGTTTAACCTGTAGAATTAACGTGCCATTAATAATTTCATTATTAAATTTTATATCTAAATCGAATCAAAATCGAGATTATTTCAATGAAGTTGTAGTGGTTATACGCTAACCACAGGTATTTTTATTATGATATAATTACATTAGTTACCGACATGACATAGCGTTACCGCCCAGTTACGGTGTTCAAGTGTTACCGAGAATTATTCATAAATTAAAAAAATACTAATCGTCTTGTATGTAACAATAATACTATAGATTATTATCTAAGTGGTAATCTGGGTTATCTTGATTGTAATATTATAGTATTTACTGTGCACACGATATTTAGTTATTGTAATTTTTGTAACCATCAAAAAGTTTCTGATTTATAAAATTTTCATTTTGTCATGTAATTTATTGATATTTTGTCTTATAAATCTGATTTATTTAGGGTCTGGATTTTAAAATCTTTAAGAAATTTACATTTGTTTGAAATACCATAAGTTTTATGAAGATATATTGTTAGTATTTTGATATTTTTATGGCATTCTTTTGATAGATTTCTTGATCGACATTAGGTAATGGAAATAATAATCTTTTGATAAAAATTCTTAATTTTTTGACATATGATATAAACTAGCAATAAAGTCAAGGCTCGTTAGAGAAGTTGTTAGACTCGAACGCGACAGGTCCAGGTTGGAATCCCGGATAGCTCACTATTTCTCTAACTGGTAAGACGCTTAAATTGACAGCTAAATCTGAGACATCGTATAATGCGGTTATCCAAATGTTAAACTTAACCTATTTAGTTATGATATAACTATTTATTGCCATGTTATTGTTATTTTCATATTTGACATATCGACTGATATCTGTCGCTTTGGATCATCATTATTAAAATGTCACCTAGCATAAATATATGATGTCTTATGTAATAATAAACTAAGGCCTTTTTAAAGGAGCCTTATTGCACTTAAATATTATGCGTTTTAATTTTTGTTGTTTATAAACAATAATTTGTTTACGTTTTGTTATATATGAACATCTTCCATGTTAGGTTTAAGAGTGGTGATATATTTTGTGTTGTTACTTGTATGAAATATTATGTAAATTAACTGTTATTGATTTTAACTGTATTTGCAATTTAACCGAATTAACTGTTATGCAATTTAACTGTTTTAACTGTACTATGCAATTTAACTGTATACGCAAGTTAACTTGAATGTATTTGCTTTTATACTCTTGATTAAAACGTATTTTTTATATATGAAATAAATATATTATGAAAAAATGATTGAGCGACTCTTGAGTTTTATTTCATCAATAAAAACTATTTACTATTTTCAGTTATTTGGCTTTTTAATTACTGTAATTAATAAATACAAATAATTCTCATTGAGTCTAAAAGTTAAAATATCAAAACAAACAAAAACTATTCATACAAATCAATTAATTAAATTAATTACTTAATCAATCAAGCAATTAATCAATTAATTAAGCAATTAATTGATCAATATTAATCAATTAATTAGACGTGTAGGTGTGATCGTTTTAGATTCTATAACTGATATATGATTGCAAGAAAGTGTGTTATATAAATATCATCAATCACAGGTGGTCTAGTTTATATCCTAATGCGTTTTTATCTAAAAATGATTTTTTTTTCATTCTATCGTCATATTATACACATTTTAGATAAAGCGACGCAATTTTGCGTCAAATTTTTGCAACGGGGGAGGGGGGGGGGTCGTACCCCACCCACCCTGGAAAATATTAAAACTATTTTTGTATAACGATAAATTCAGAAATTAAGAAATAAGTACTAGAAACTACAAATCAAGCGTATAAGCTTCATAGCCAGTTTACTGAAGAAGAAAATGAATAAGATAAAAGTGATATTTTGAAATCTGGTTCATAGCAAAGAATTGACTTAGCTCCCAGAAATTGATGATATTTTTAATTTTTTTTTTAAATTTATCAGCCAATTATTGATTTACGCAAAGACCGCATCCGATTACATGTATTCGGTCTCCGTGTGCATATATTTTGTCTCCGCGTGCATGTATTTTGTCTCCGCATGCATGTATTCGGTCTCCGCATGCATGTATTTTGTCTCCGCGTACATGTATTTTGTCTCCGCATGCATGTATTCGGTCTCCGCATGCATGTATTTGGTCTCCGAATACATGTAATCGGTACACGCATCCATGTATTTTTTTTCGAAAACATTTATTCATCTCCGCATACATTTACCTGGTCCCGAATACATATATTTGGCCTCCGCATATATGTATCCAACAAAAGAATTCAGTAGGCCTAAATCGTCACAAAAACATTACAAAACATACAAAAATTATTTATATCTCCAATGGGGGGCTAAAACTCCCACAACACCCCCGCATGCCTACGTCACTGCTCTAATTATAGAATAAAATACCTCCTGTGGCTCCTTAATTGCAAGCAAGGATCCATTAAGAAACGCGTGACAGAGACTTACGGTAAGTGTGTCTTTCTATTCAAACTATCTCATCGAAATATTTTACCAATGAAATCCAGTGTAAATTCCAAATATTGAACAATTTTACGAATTTCTCTACGAACCCCGCTAATAGAGTGGTCTTGGAAATATTTGTATTCCTTGAATAGGGCCCCACTGCGTCGTGGGGATCAAAGGCGGGCCTATAGTTTGTGTGTTGGTAAGACGGCCCCAGAAAGTAAACATTTTTAAGTGTAATTGCGTTCAAAAGAAGGTTATGTTTTTTGCATTGTGAATATTTGTCAGTATATGAAAGCATTCGTAGTTATGACATAATATAATTAAATAAAACATAACATATTACACAATGTTATTATATGTTATTATATGTTATTATGTTATGTTATTATAACATAACATAATAACATATAGCATAACGTGTTAACATTATAACATAACACAATAACATTTTAACGCAACATGATAACGTTATAACATAATAACATATAACATAATAACATTATAATATAACATAATAACATTATAACAAAACATTATAACATAAAATTATAACATAATATAACATTATAACATAACATATCGAAAATAAAGTTATTTTTAACTTTAATTTCTAATATTGTTTAGCAAGGAAAGATTTAGACAGACGTAGACAAGTTAAGGTTTTCAGCATAGCGATGATAGTGATAATAATGTGACCCGTAAGGCACATCAGCACGAGGGGGGCATATGTCGATCACATTGAACCCGGGACATCCTAGTTTTTTATCTTTCCCTTTACGAGGGGAGAAAGAGAGAGAGAGAGAGAGAGAGAGAGAGAGACAGAACAGAAAAAAAGAGAGAGAGAGAGACGGACAGA
>JAQIXG010004779.1:0-12366 GCA_034700105.1 Oconnorella tubifera
CCCCCCCCCCCCCCCCCCCCCCCCCCCCAAGACAGTTGTTAGTTTTGTATTCAGTTTATAATTATATTTAAGTTTTGTGTTCTGTTATGATATTAGATGTTTTCGTTTGTTGAATTTTTGTGTTTTGAATAAAAACGGGTTCAAGATATATACGCGATTGCCCAGTCTCCCCTGTCATTCCCAATGATTTTTTTGGTTACTGTCCTAAGTGTTCACTTATCACTTGGTTACAAGTTGACATATCACTAAATAGATACACATCTGTGCTGATGTGATGTTGAACAGCAAATAAAGTTAATTTGCGTGTTACATTTAAATTTTGAAAGTTTTTGTACTGTGTTTATATAGTTATTATAGTGTTTAAATTTGTATTTTCATGCAAAAATATTAATATAATGTAATTACATGTCAGCTTTTAATCTTTTATTTCAGTAGAATTTTTCAACTTTTGTAAAACAATTCGAATTTAGTATTTAGTAACTTGTTGCATCCTTTAACATCCTTCACGTGATAAACATTCTTGTAGCTATAATTGTGCTGATGTGACGTTTAATTAAATCTTTTATTAAATTTAGAAAGTTTTGTACTTTAGTTTTCTCAATAAAAGTTTAGTATTTCCGATTGTTTGTTTACCTTGTTGATTAATTGTTTATATTTAATTCATTTTTTTCAACAAACACACTAATAATTACGATTAATTAATTTATTACAATTAATTTATTACAATTTATTACAGTAAATAGATGACACTAAATAAAGCACACATTGCTTAATATAGAGATTCATGATTGGGTCGTATTGTATGCAATACCAATTTAATATTACATTTTTATTTAAACAGATTTCAAAATATATTTTCATAAATTCTAGTTTTTACAAATTATATTTTCATCGCATATTTCCCTTCTCAGAGATCATGAATCCTGATCCCATGAAGCCTGTCCTCAACGTCGCCGTCACATCAGAGCAGGAGCGCGTCCGTGCCCTGCTTTGCGACACCGTGTCGATGCTGTGTAAGAACGGCCTCTCGTTCACCAACACCCTGCGCATCCAGGGTCTCATCGGTGTCACGCTCGACGACACCGAAGTCATCCTGATCCAAATCAACGACACCATCCAACAAAACTTTACCGCAGAGTCTCAATTTATTTCCCCCGTGCCTAATTTTTCGCCGGAATTTGCTCAAAGGGAACGTAACCCTAACTCCAATCTAAGACCGCAGATAAATTCTAAAGTTAACACCTCAGGAAAGGTCGCTATAAAATCAGAAACGCGTCGTACAAAGTCTCGAAAGCGTTCGAGAATGTCATCATTTTGTAAAACAGAACAACTTGATGATGATGTCGAGATGATTAAAAGCGAGAGCACTTTTAACGAGAATGAAATGACACGGGTAGCGCGTTATGATAATCAAATGTCACGCAATAATAAATCCCATAACGTTGCAGAGAATAGAGTCGCAGACGATACTTTATTGGAATTATATTCAACAGGGGAAGGACAGGAAGTTAAAACAGAAATGAATGCAGATTATGTATATCTCGAGGGGGAGGTTGAAGAGGAGGGGGAGGAGGGAGGAGAGGGGTATGAAGGGTGGATAGAGGAGGGAGGGGAGGAGTACCAGGAGTCTTTTAATCAGGTGACTTTTTAGAATTATTAGAAAATGCATTGGTATTTGAATCTTGAACCTTTGGGTCTTATTTAATCTGAACTCATTGAGATATTAGGTATAAAAGTATTTTGTTGCTAAATATTCTAAAGGGGAAATTTCATAAAAATATCATTTCTGTTTTTGTCTAGCGTTTATCTTCTACTTACTATATTAAAATCATAAATAGATGTGTTAAATGCCATTCAGAAACTTAACACCACATTAAAATTATCACCTCTACAATTCGCCAAACTATCCCTACTCCTTCATAACGCCCTGCTGTTCCTGTGTTTCCCTCAGGATGACTACCACGCAGGAAATGGTACGGTATCGCGCAGGTTTGCAACCGCGCCTAGAAATCGTGTCCAATCAAATCCCTACTGTTTGACAAAGTCGTTGCATGAATGCGGGTATCCAAACTGCGGCAAACAGTTCCGTCATAAACAGCATTTATTGAGACATCAAACGGCTAAACATGGACGTGCCCCGACACAGAGGGGTGGAATGAGGGGCACAGCTTGGCACACACAAGACTATTCTTATTAGAAACATAGGGCACATATAAACAGCCTATTAATTCAAACAGTCTTAATTTGACTGTTTTGGTTTTACATAACGCGTTAGTGATAAAGTGAAATCAATTTGTTAATTAGTTGTTTATTCATTTTTTAATTTTTTGTTTCATTTAATAATATTATGCTGATAGTTTGTTTCTCTGGTAATTTTTAATGATAATTAGTTTGTGTCAGTGATAAATAGTTAATTTTTAATGATAATTAGTTAAGTTTTAGTAAAAATTAGTTAAGTCATAATGATAATTGGTTAATAATTGCAGTGATAATTAGCTATGTCTTTCAGATAATTTGTTAAGTGTAGGTGATAATGAGTTAAGCTGTTAATTTTTAGAGTTCGGGTTCGAGATAGGATACAGTTTAGGGTTACGATTGAAGTTAGCGTCAGTGCTGGGGTTAACTTTAAGATTGGTTAGAGTTATGATTATTAAATCATTTGACGGTGCCATTTTGTCGGGTTAATATATTCAAGACCGTTTTGTCTGGGTAATGTTTTTGAGACCATTTGGTTGGATTAATGTATGAGGGTCAGTCTGAAAGTCTGACCAATCCGTTTCTTTTGAGCCCTACTCAATAAGAAAAAAACCAACTGTCTTAGCAGCTTCAAATTTTATACCAAAGAACATGTTACTAACTAAAATGTAAGTTTGTTGTCATTTGATCCCTTACTTTTTGACATAGTCGCCGCAGCGTTCCACTGGTCAAGAATTCTGGTGAGCTCTGTCTCACTCACTTTTACTGACAGCTTTATCGCTGAACACTAGAGAAACTTTCTAAAGAAATTCATAGAAAACAACTGAGCCTACAGAATATCTATCTGCACCACAACAATGAAATAATGGACTGTTACTGCCTCGCTGTACAGCCCTCATCTCGCCCCGTCTGATTTTGCATTATTTGGTCTCCTAAAAGTCTACCTCAGAGGTAAGAAATTTGACAGCGAGGAAGCTGTGAAAGTTGCAGTCAGAGCATGAGTGAGACAGCGCTCATTAGAAATCTTTACAAGTGAATTTGACGATTGATGGAACAGATGGTAAAAAAGTGTCGTACGCCAAGGCGACAATGTCAAAAGTAATGAATCAGATGACACCATACTTTGCAGTTAAGTTAGCATGTTCTTTTCTATACCTATAAAATTTGAAGACTATTGGTTTTTTTATTATAAAGACTTTCCGACCAACCCTCCTATTTGGGTCAGTTTTGTTGGGTTAATGTATCCGGGGCCGTTTTATCTGTGTATCGTTTTAGTGACTATCATATTGTCTATCTTAAAGGAAACTAAACGACACTCAACGTCATGCATGACCATTTCAATGCCACGCGTCCCATTCTCTCGCAATGTTCGACACTTAAGTGCAAGATCGCATGCGTGCGCATATGAGGGATGCGGGAAAAGTTTCCTGCAGAAGAAGAATTTATTACGACACCAAACAACGAAGCATGGGAGGGTTCCTAACAGAGTATCGGGGAGGCCTAGGAGATGGACGGTAGGAACGGGGGATAGTTGCGACTCGTGATTTAGTTGAGGGGAATGAGGGATTAGGATTTGGGTGTAGGGTTAAGGATACGGAATAAGTGTTTATTACATTTTGAGTGAACAGTTTTGCTAAATGATGTAATAAGAACAAAATTAATTTCTATAGATTTCAGTTCAATCTAATAAAATAATATTCACAAATTCAACTTTATCTCTTTCATCTTTAAGTTAATATAAATTGCAATTTATTCAATATGTAAGTCTTATTAATACTAGATTTATAACAGTTATATGCATGATTTCCGTATCACTTGCTGCACCCTTTAGCGAGACTGTCTATTCCAAGTAGATCTGTGAATGAGGGAAGGAATAGTTGGGAAATAAACGCGTTCTTGTTTTTATTTCTTGTCTTGCTAAACTTAAAGGTCTATGAGCCTAAAAAAATTAGAAATTTATTTCAGAAATGTAACAAAAATGATTTAAAAAATTATTTACGTATTATATACAATCCGTACAAAATGTATGAGGGGGGCTGATATTGAATTCAGTTGGAACTAAATATCCCCCTCCCTCCAGTCAAATCACTTTTAGACTAAAAATCAGTCAGTTTTAGACTCAGCACTTACCCGTCATTCAAAATTAACTGCTCTGCTCTGTTGTGTTAAGAGTGAAGCGTTCACTCATCACTTGATTTATACACACACACAGTTCATAACGCGTCAGTAAATAGACGCATTTGTGCTGATGCGACGTTAAGAGTGAAGCGTTCACTCATCACTTGATTTATACAAACACACAGTTCATAACGCGTCAGCAAATAGACGCATTTGTGCTGATGTTACATTAAGAGTGAAGCGTTCACTCATCACTTGGTTTATACACACACGCAGTTCATAACACGTCCGTAGATTTGTGCTGATGTGAAGTTAAGCATCAATGAAACGTATAAGATAATTAAAAAAGGAAGCAAATAAAATATTACAATTTAAGATTAAAAAATCTAAAATAGGATTGACAAAGAGTAACATAATATTAAACTACAACAATAAATAAATAATAAATCTAAAATAATTATTGCCATATCTCACCCTATGTAGTTTATAATAACATCCACAAGCGTTACACAAGACTTGTTTATCATCAGGACAACGTCGCCAGGCCGTCGTTTTAGCAGTACCACAATTGTTACAAGTTATTATTCCGTCATTATTTGATGTCTGAAAAATGGTCATCAGATTTTAGCTTTTTTCTCGTGTACCCTTCTCTCAAGCCTAAGATTAGTCTCTTGTTTAGTATCTTTTTGATGTATCCTTATACCGAGCAGTGAATGTATTGTTCTCTGATCTTTCTTTCTGATGTACCCTGCTACCAAGCCAATAAAGTGTTCCATGATTTTCTATTGAATGTATCCTTCTAAGAAACTGATAATACATCTTATAACAAAACCACCAAGTTTCTTTTTCATAATACCCTTCCACAGAAATTATAACAAAAAGATACATTTTAGAAAAAATACAAGTAAAATATTCCAAAATACCGTTATTCTCTGTCTAGTTTTATATAATCTTCGCGTTTGTTCGCAGTTTGGAAAAAATGATCTTGGAGCTGAATATAAAACATTGGAATGCGATCCATCATTTCCATCATATTTTCTAATCTTGTTCTTCTCCACTTCCCTTCCTAACCCTAATTTCATCGATGACACATCCCCCCTTCTCCCCCCATCTTCAAATACTTCCCCCTTATTTAACATTTTAGTTTTCAACCACTTTTCAATTTCATTTCTTTGATCCCCCGTGTACTTTTCAGTGGGGGGGTAAGTTGAGTCTCCATGGCCGCAACTTTCTATACTGGGGGGGTCGGGGATATTTGGATTGGGGGGTGACTGGGAATGTAACTGGGAGGAAGGGGTGTTAACGTTTATTCGACCGCTGGAATGTTGTGTATATTCTAAAGTAAGTAGCTGTACAAGGAAAAGTAAAAAATATTATTTATTTAATATGAACAACAGGGGGGGGAGGGGGGTGGCGGCGACACTTGTAGATATTCACTGTATAATAGAAATAGATTAAAGGGCAGATTTTTATTTTGGGGAACACAAAACACAATTTATAATATATTATTTAATTTTTGACTTCGTATATCTTCATTTAACAATTTTTAATTTACTTCTAAATCTAACCTCTGCCGGTTCAAGTTTCATCTCAGTCCACGGCCACTTTTCCCCCGCGCTCGAATCATCCCCTAACATTTCATCATTACAGTTCGCTTTTACTCCATTCGTCGAGCAGTGTCGCAGTTTATCCGCTCCCCTCTTCCGTTTACCTAACGCACTATCTTCACTTCTTCTTACTAATTCTTTATTCCCTTCATCACCGGATGTAGTATGAATGGGATAGGATCCCTCGACCACGTCCCTAATGTTTATGACCAAAACTTCTCTGTGATCAACCGTGATCGCTATCAGTCCGTTGATCACAAGTTCTCCCTCGTGATGAATCCTTGATTTACAGACAAAACTGATCATTTCTGTCAGACTGGACTTGACTTCCTCCTCGCTGATGTGGGTCACGAGCATTTTGCACTTCAATTCTTCTATTATTCTACTATTTAGATTTTAATCAGCAATTAAAGAACGCGAAACAAAATCATGCAAAATTCAATATTTTATTTAAAACTGAACACAATTTCAAACTGATACATTTTTCACTTAATACCACCCCCTCTTCAATTTTCCCCCACCTCCCCCCCCCCCCAATTTATCTTTTCCAATTTATTTTATTAAGTTATTATCAATTATTATCACTTCTTAAATTCCAGTTTACATTCACATTCGTATAAAAATTATCATCTTATTTAGTAAATATCTTCACGACCGCGGGTCTCAGGTTCTATTTCTTGACATCGATAGAATGAGCGGACACAAGGCTTCAAAACGGTGGATACCGGAGAAATTTCCTGGAAGAGACCAGGGTGCTAGGGGGCCAAATGGCGCCATTGGTGGATTTGTTCGTATATTTGCGCTTGTTTCTACAAATATTTAGGCGATATTTCTAACGTCACGTAACTGAGGTTAGCTTTGTTGACATTTTTAGAACGAATGGACACTGGGCTTTAAGGAGGGGGGGTATCACTCAAAAAATTGAGCAAGGGGTTTGGGAGCAGACTGCTGCTGGCTCGTATTGGAGCCATGGTACACATTTATTTACTGACTTTTAGTATTTCCGGTTTTTTGTTTACGTTTTGATTCATTTTTGTATTAAATTCGTAATTTTTGTCATATACAGGGTAAAAATGAATGAATTAATTACAATTCATTTATAACAGTATATAGATCACATGAAATAAACTGCCGTTGCTTTATATTGTTATTTAATATAGTTTTCGATTGGGTCGTATCGTATGCAATGCCAATTTAATTCAATATTTATATATACAGATTTACAGATATACTTTTCGACATTTTATACATTTCCGCGTCCCTTCTCAGAGATCATGAATCCTGATCCCATGAAGCCTGTTCTCAACGTCGCCGTCACATCAGAACAGGAGCGCGTCCGTGCCCTGCTTTGTGACACCGTGTCGATGCTCTGTAAGAACGGCCTCTCGTTCACCAACACCCTGCGCATCCAGGGTCTCATCGGTGTTACGCTCGACGACACCGAAGTCATCCTGATACAATTCAACGACACCATCCAACAAAACTTTAACACAGAGTCTCAATTTATTTCCCCCGTGCCTAATTCTTCCCCGGACTACTCTCAAAGGGAACGCCAAACTAAACCAAAAAGACCGCAGATAAATTCTAATGTTCACACTTCGGGAAATGCGATTGTAAAATCGGAGACGTGTCGTGTAAAGTCACGAAAGCGTCCAAGAATGTCGTCATTTTATAAAACGGAACTACAAGATGATGATGATAATATCAAGTTGATTAAAAGTGAGAATGAAATGACACGGGTAGCGCGTTATGATAATCAAATGTCACGCAATAATGAATCTCATAACATTGCAGAGAATAGAGTCGCAGACGATACTTTAGTGAAATTAAACGGCACAGGGGATGGACAGGAAGTTAAAACAGAAATGAATGAAGATTATTTATATCCCAAGGCAGAGGTTGAAGAGGAGGGGGAGGAGGGAGGAGAGGGGTATGAAGGGTGGATAGAGGAGGGAGGGGAGGGATATCAGGATGAGTCTTTTAACCAGGCGAGTTTATGGGATTATTTGGATTTGAATCCTGACCTTTGGGTTTAATTTAATTTATCCCATTGAGATATTTACATAATATATAAAAGTATATTGTAGTTAAATATTTTAAAGGGCAAAATGTATAAAAATATCATTTCTGTTTTGTCTTTTATTGTGTAGCATAATATCGTTAATTTTATTTTAAATTCATAAAACTGTAATTAGTATATTATCATTCAGAAATTTATCACCACATTAAAATTATTGACTCTACAAGTCACCAATTTGCCTCCTTTTCCCAAACTATTCCCTCTCCTTCATAATGCCCTGCTGTTCCTGTGTTTCCCTCAGGATGACTACCACGCAGGAAATGGTACGGTATTGCGCAGGTTTGCAACCACGCCTAGAAATCGTGTCCAATCAAATCCCTACTGTTTGACAAAGTCGTTGCATGAATGCGGATACCCAAACTGCGGAAAACAGTTTCAACATAAACGGCATTTGTTGAGACATCAGACGGCTAAACATGGACGTACCCCGACACATAGGGGCGCAATGAGGGGCACAGCTTGGCACACACAAAACTATTGTTATTAGGGCACAGATTATATAACATGGGGTCCATGTGGGAAATTAATTAAGATAGTTTTAATTTGACTGTTTGGTTTTGGATTACGCGTTCTGTTAATAAATTGACATCCATCGTTTATTATTTATTCATATTTAATGTTTGTTTTAATGTAATAGTATTATATGAACATTTGGTGTTTCTTATATTTTGTGTTTCTATGATCATTTTTAGTGATAATTAGTTACGTGTCAGTGATAATTAGTTAAATTTTAACGACAGTTAATTAAGTTTCAGTATTAAATAGTTTTGAGACATTTTAAGTATTAGTCCTACTTCTATAGTTTTAGTTCATGACTCGTTAAAATGGACCCCAACTGTTAGTTTTTAGGTTTACGGTTCCAGTTAGGATACAGTATAGGGTTAGTATCGAAGCTAGGGTTAGTTCTAGTGTTAAATTTAAGGTTGGTTAGAGTTATCGCTTTTATTTGATGGGGCCGTTTTATCAGGTTAATATATTCGTGACTGTTTTTAGTGGGTAATGTTCTCAAGGCCAATTTGTGAGGGTTAATGTATCCGGGGCCGTTTTGTCTGTGTATCGTTTTAGTGACTATCATATTGTCTATCTTAAAGGAAACTAAACGACACTCAACGTCATTCAAGACCACTCCAATGATGCGCGTCCCTGTCTCTCTCAATGCGCAACACTTAAGTGCGAGATCGCATGCATGCGCATACGAGGGATGCGGGAAAAGTTTCCTGCAGAAGAAGAATTTATTGCGACATCAAACAATGAAGCATGGGAGGGTTCCTAACAGGGTATCAGGGAGGCCTAAGAGGGGGACAGGGGGTACGGGGGAAAGTTGCGACCCTTGATTTGTTTGCAGGAAATGCTGGGGTTAGGATTTTAGTGTGTGGAAACACATGAAAGGATTAGTGTTAAGTTTGGAGAAATATAGAAAGGATTAGGGTTAATGTTTTGAAATAAGTGTTTAGTAGATTTTGAGTAAATGGCTTGCTAAATGATATAACTAGAATAATATTTTAATCAATTTCTTCAGTTGAATAGAACACAATAATATTCACAAATCAACTTCCAAGTTAATATAAAATTCAAATTTATTCAATATGTAAAAGACTTATTAATACTACATTTATAATAGTTATATCTATATGATTGCTGTATCACTTGCTGCACCCTTTAGCGAGACGTGCTATTCCAAATAGATCTGTGAATGAGGGAAGAAAGAGTAAGGAATTAAACGCGTTCTTGTTTTTATTTCTTCTCTTGCTTAACTCAAAGGTCGATGAGCCTAAAAAATTATAAATTCATTTCAGAAATGTAACAAAAATTATTTACTTTATGTAATCGGTACAAAATATTTTCGGGGGGAGGGGCGATAAAAATTAAAATGAGCCACTGGGTAGAGACCCGAGTTTGAATTCAGATGGAACAAAATATCCGCCCCCCCCCATTCAAATCACTTTTAGATTAAAATTAAAGTTTTATACCACTTGCCTTTATAAAACTATATTATATATTAAACTACAATAATAAATAAATAATAAATCTAAAATAATTATTGCCATATCTCACCCTATGTAGTTTATAATAACATCCACAAGCGTTACACAAGACTTGTTTATCATCAGGACAACGTCGCCAGGCCGTCGTTTTAGCAGTACCACAATTGTTACAAGTTATTATTCCATCATTATTTGATGTCTGAAAAATGGTCATCAGATTATTCTCATATGCACTCTTCTCTCAAGCCTACAGATTAGTCTCTTGTTTAGTATCTTGCTTTTTGATATACCCTTCTACTGAGCAATGAATACGTTGTTTTATGATCTTTCTTTCTGATGTACCCTGCTACCAAGCCGCTAATGTGTTGTTCTATGATCTTTCTTTCTAAGGTACCCTTCTACCAAGCAAAAAATATATTTCATTACAAAACCAGTTAGCTTTTTCATAATACCCTTCCACAGAAAATAAAATCAAAAAAATACATTTTAGACAAAATACGAGCAAATATTGCAAAATACCGTTATTCTCTGTTTAGTTCTACATAAACTTCGCATTTGTTCGCAGTTTGGAAAAAATGATCTTGAAGCTGTGACTGAGAATGTAAATGGGAGGAAGGGCTGCGAACATTTATTTGATCGTTATTTTATTTCATGGGATGTGTATATTCTAAAGAAGGTAGCTGTAACAGAAAAAAATAAAAATTATATTCAATTTATAAAATATGGAATAAAGAGAAGGGGAGAGGATGGGGCGTGACCATTTTAAATATTCGACGTATAATAGAAAGATTAAATGGCAGAATTATCTTGGGGTTAACCAACACATCATTTAGAATTTTCGTATTTAGCTTTTAACTTCGTGTTTCTTAATTTAACTTTAATTTTTAATTTACTCTTAAATCTAACCTCAGCCGGTTCAAGCTTCATCTCAGTCCACGGCGGCCATTTTTCCCCCAAAGCACGAATCAATTACTAACATTTCATCATTATAGTCCGCTTTTCATCCCTCGTGATGAATCCTTGATTTACAGACAAAACTGATCATTTCTGTCAGACTGGACTTGACTTCCTCCTCGCTGATGTGGGTCACGAGCATTTTGCACTTCAATTCTTCTATTATTCTACTATTTAGATTTTAATCAGCGATTAAAGAACGCGAAACAAAATCATGCAAAATTCAATATTTTATATTTTATTATTGAAATTTACTGATTTCAAGAAACTACATGTACCTACTATATATAAAAAATAGGCTCAAATTTACTATTACTGCATGTATGTTATATTTCACTACTATCTATAGGAATGATTTAATTTTAAATACTGTAGTATGAGAAGCCCCAGGTTAATAATATAATATTAAAATACTAGTATTATATAATAGGCCTACTTAAAATACTTAAACCTAACGCTCGCTAATAAATATTGAGAAATATACTCTCAAACTTTCTGCCTAGTGTTTTTATAAACTAAAAATCTTCTATGACGTCATCAATAAAAGAGCTCGTACACTAGTAATTACTTTTTGTTTACATGACGTCATAGTAGCGAAAGAGTAAATAATACCAATGTAAAGTTTGTCATCAGTATTAGTTACTTAGTTACATCAAAACTAATAGCTTTAAATTATTCGTTATTTTTACAACAAATATATTTTGAATTTTACATTTTATTCTGTAAATACTGCATAATATTAAAATTGAACATTTTATTAGATAAAAACACATTTAAAAATAAGATAAAAAAATCAAAGATCAGGTTGTAAAGTATTAAATGTCTATCAGTTTTTGACAGATAAATTGTTCTTAAATTTCATTTTTAGTTTTATTTTCTTTCGATTGCATTTCTCGTTGTTCGATTCTGATTTGTCCTTTTTCTTTTTCTTCTTTTTATCTAAAAGAAATCACCAAATAATAAGTAAATACTAAATAATAACTTTTCATAACTTAAACCAGTTATAAATTAAACTCAATACTTTATATTTGCAAATACGTGCTATAATAAAGACATTATATGACTCTAATGTTACTTTATCTATAACTCTATTGCTCTAAATATTATTTATTTACTAATGAATAAAATTTGATTTGATTTGTATATGGAACATTATGGCATTAACACATATGAGATTATGGGGTCAATATATGGAACATTAACTGACTGAGATGTATTTACATTCTATAGATGTATTTATGCCAGCATTCTATAGATGCCGGAAATATTATTGATGCCGGCATAAATGCTGTAAATAAATTCTATAAATGCTGGCATGCTATAAATGCCGGCATATATTATATGCCGACATCTATAGAATTCCGACATCTATAGGTTGCCGGCATATATTAGATGCCGACATCTATAGAATGCCGGCATTTAAGAT
>JAQIXG010004780.1:0-12364 GCA_034700105.1 Oconnorella tubifera
CATTGAAAAAACACTAAAAACACAACAAATCAACGACTTCAATGGTGAAATATTTCACAAATCCAAGAAAACTCAAACCCATTAGTCATCTTCAAATATCTTGACGTTCACCGCATCGCGGTATAATAGCGACGACACGATGCAGCTTCGTGTTATTAGCGAGTCGACGAGCGTACAAAGGATCGACGACCAGCGTCTTGACGCCTTTGTTTTAAATATTTAAACTATAGCTGTCCCTCGAGTGTTAGTATAGTCTCAACCTGTCGAGAATGACACGAGTAGCGAACTAATGCCTGCTCGATTTAGACGCGCAATAACTCAAACTTTCAACCCTCGCTTCTGGGAAAATACTCGAGTATTGGTGAATCATACTTTAAAAGTTTACATACGATGCATTTTAAGTTGATATAGAGTAAACTACTACGAGAGAAAATGTAGTGAGTTTTGACCTTATAAAAAAAATAACATTATCATAAATGTTTTTTTTTCAAGCTTATGCAGAGCAAATTGAATCCTAACAATAAAAGTTCGGTTAGAAACTAACTGATAAGTTCTAATAGCTAAATGATGCGGTTATAGGACAATGCATTGCATCATGCAGTATGATGGTTCACAGGGGTGTAACAGAAAGACGTGTGAAATTAACGATTTGATCATTCACAGGACTATTACACGCATCATTATATTATCACGCTGCAGTTACTGTAGTCGAATTTCAAGCTCTTGGAACTTAGGCCTTTTAATTAGGCTTATTTTATATTGCTAGATATATTGCTTAATAATTAAATATCGATTAATATCTACACCAGTTGGTAGGCCTAAGTCAAACGCTAATAAGTTGTGACTAAAATGCAGCCGAAAAAGTTAAATATTCAGGCATCTAGTATATAAATTACAATATGCCAATTTTAAGTTTACAATATACCCTGTGCAAATTTGCAACTTAATAGACATATCGTTTGAAATTGTCCATAAGTTTCGAGTAGCCTAGCCTGAAAATAAGAAAAAATCGAAAATCTTTGAACTAAGTTACATATTATGTAGCTTAGTTACATAATATGTAACTTAATTATTTTTTAAAGGGGAGGGGGCTGTTTTCTCAAGCTTTATATTATCAACAATCACGGGGAAGGTGGTGAAGGGGTTAGGATTCTATCACAATCACTTTATTCGTCCACATTTTCTTAAATTTTTTCCCCTTATAGTGTTATGAGAAGTAACTACTCTCCGTGTTTACTTTGCATGCTAATTATTGCAATATGGGGATCGTCTCTAATTTTGCTTCCCCCCCCTCCTCCCAAAGTCCGCCCCTGCTTATGACAACGTTCCTCATATTTATCATCTCTTCATTTTCGTCCCACGACCACCAGTCTCCGCATTATTAGTACCGAGTGATGAGTGACTATAGTCTGCAAGATCACACTTTGCGATGACAGTTTCAGTACGCCTATAATTATTTCTAAAAGCTGTTCGTCGTACGATGTGCACTTACAACACGTATATAGCACGCGCGGACTACTGGATGACCGGTATAAGCGTGATGCGTCCTTTCCCATTGGGAAAGATGTTGAACAGAAAAGGCCATTAGCGAGCTTGCACGATTTATATCAAAGAGTGAAAGACTCAGATAACCCTAATCAGATATTATACGTTTGGGTTGTAAGGATAAGATTGCGCAGGACATAGCGTGTGTTGTTGACAGATGAAAGCGTGATTGATAATAATTATTAGTAAAATATTTTTCTGTTTTATTGGGTTATTATTTTCACGTAAATGGTAAAAAATTAGTAATAAATTGGCTGCGTATTATATAGACTTCAAAGTTTATCTTAACTTTGTAATTTTTTATTTAGCTTCATGCGATGATGTTGTTGGTACACTATGAGAACACGAGATCTACATTCAATCAAAAAGTAGTTAAGTTAAATGTTAGAACTAGAATTAGCGTTAATTCAGAATGAAGTTAGAATTAGCTTGTAAAGAACTAGTAACTAATTAATTCTATTTAGCTAGCTAGAAACTCTGCGGACATTTATGTTTACATTTCTTCTTACTTTCGTAAGATTCAGCATAGTATCGCATATGGCATTTTATATCATCGAAATCGTAAACGCTAATTGTCAAAGCTCATTGACAAAGAATTAACAACTACGTCCGAGACATCGTATATAGAATACGGTAATCCATGACGTTAAAATTCAACTCGCGTACAGACTTTTGGTCACAGAAGCCTACCGATATATAAACTACCCTAACCCTAGTCCTAACCGTAGCCATTTTGTCACAGTAGACCAAATGTCGTCATAGACGTACTATCGTAGACTAAAAGTCTGTAGATTAATTATTATGACATATTTTAGATATAATCAACAAGTGAACTAAAAATCATTTAAACTTTTATTTCAAAGATTTAAATATAACAACAGTAACCTGACAAAACATCCATTCATAGAAGTACATAATATTACAATGCAGAAACAATTGGCTCCGCATACACCATATTGCTTAAAACAAATTCACAACAAGCATCATTCAGTAATAGGCCTAAAATCCAGAAAATATTTGTAACAAACAAATTGTTACAATATCTCATAAATTCTATAATATCTCAGTCACAACCATTTCAATTTTCATCTACAGATTTCTTTTCATGTTGCTTAACTCTTGTTGAAGGTACCGCAAGTTAGCGAAACAAATCTCGAAGTCAAACTTCCAAGTCAGCTGCTCTAACCACTGAGCTCTCTCGTTTAAAGAGAAAATAATTTCATATCGCCTTGTATATTCCACAACAAAAAAGTAGAGTCATGAAAATAAAATTATTCCTCAAAAATTAGAAATTTACAGGAA
The DNA here is from genome assembly GCA_034700105.1 of Oconnorella tubifera. Classification (NCBI taxonomy): domain Eukaryota; kingdom Metazoa; phylum Annelida; class Clitellata; order Enchytraeida; family Enchytraeidae; genus Oconnorella; species Oconnorella tubifera. The sequence continues at coordinate 2,848 of JAQIXG010004780.1, forward strand.
AATATCTTCTCAGTAAAGAGCACTTAGCATTAAGGCAACAGCTTTTCTGCTATAGAAATAAATAAACAATGAAATGTTAACCCAACGAGGAACAAAAACAAACAGAAAATGTTCACAATAATTTCTATTTCGGACATTTGTATATTTGATGCCTATTTGTTTGAGCACGCCTTGTTGTAAGTCTACTGTTGTGAGATACAGTTAGGGTTATGTATTTAAAAACAAATTTTTATTTTCTTGTTAAAGGCAGTTAAGTTCACATTAAATAAAAAACATAATAATTATTATATCTACTCCATTATATAAGCATACACATAATGTCTCGCTAACATGAAATAAAAGTATTATTATAATGATTATTATTACTATTATAAAATATTACACCTCGAATTATACAATACATATAATAATCTTTAATTTTTCTACATAATTACAAGAGTCAAACAATAAAAGCAAACAAGAAAAGCGTACAGAAATAAAATAATCTAACTTCTAAAATAAATTAAAACAAAAAATTAATTACAAGACTACACAAAGTAATTCAAAATACAAGTAAAACTGTCAACTTAGCAACTGTCTCTGTACTTTATATTTTCATATCATTCCCATTAACTTTTGAAATAATTTGACACGTGCCAAATTTTTATATAGAAACTGTTTTACTAGAGGGGGGCCGATTATTGCTTAAATAGAAGATACAAAGACTTCACACTAACTTAAGCTTCCGTAAATTGCAGCTATGTTCAGATTTATATATTATATTATAATACTGTACCGTATAACATTCTGACATATTCAGTTAAAATCTTACAAATTACATTTAAGCTTACATATTATAATTACACTTACATACTATAATAAAAACTTACATATTACAATTAGAACTTACATATTTAGTTACAGAAAAATAATATCAAAGACAAAACTATCCGACTAATGATCAAATTAATCGAATCTAATTACTTAAAACCTAAATTTAAAAATTAATTTTAAAGTAATAAAAACTTGCATCTAAAAGTCTCATTAAAAATAGTTTATAAACAAATTAATACTTTTAAAAATTAGTCTGTAACGCTAGTTTAAAAGAAACTAATATTAGAACCAAGTTATAAAAACAAACATAACATACAAAATATAAATTATTACAATCATTTCATTGGTCCTAAGTCTCATTTGGTTGAGCATCATTGGCTTAAAACACACTGGTCTTGTGTCAATTAAATCTATATAACTAAACATGTTAACGCGTTATCTATCTACAGAAAACATTTGCACTATGTTCGTGACAAGTCAAAACGGCCCCGACAAATCGGCCCCAACTACTAATTCTTAGGGTTACAGTTGAGATTCAGATTAGGGTTAGTGCTATGGTTATGGTTAAGTTAAGGTCATTATTAGTTTAGGGTTATGGTTAGTTAGGGTTATGATTACTATGTAAATTGTAGGGAGTATTTTGTCGGATTAATGAAATCGGGGTCATTTTGTCTGGGCACCAATAAAGGTTCTATAAAAATAATCGTAAACAATTCATTAAAACATTTGGCAAATTATAAAATTGTTGCGACTCAATGTAACAAACCTTCATATCAATAGACTAAACTCATCACATGGCAAAATATAATAAATTCAAATAAAAAAACCTAACTTTCTCTTTAAAATCTACATTTCCATGCATGAATGATATTGAAAAAGCAGCCTTTCATATATTTCACCTTGCTAAAGAGTGCAACAAGTCAAATAAATATTCCACCTCACAAGTTTTAAATCCACAATCTATCAATTCTGAATCCAGCACAATAACCATTACTTCTAATGCTACACATATTAGTGTTGAGGTTAAGATTCAGATTAGGGTTAGAATTATTGCCAGGGTTAATCCAATCATTTATATATTTGGACGTTTGCGCAAGAAAGCAATCACGTGTTAAAATGATTTCGACATGACCACGTATTTTTGGTATAAATTGATCGCCTAAATTGAATTGATCGCGATAGATTGGTCACAGTATATGGAACCCTAGAGATCAAACCTAAATGCGACATATGAGCGCGGGTCCCGCTAGCCGAACCCGACATCCACCAACGTCATAGCTTCATTGTGGCACGAGTGACGCGCCAAGTGGGTATCAATTTCCTGTCATCCATGACACGAAGAAAGTGTCACAAAGAATATGCCGTAATTAATGTTAAAAATCAAGATTATGTTATCCTATTGTTGTGATATTGATATCAAGTTGTATTACATTATGTTGCGTTGATTGACATATTGTATAATATAGTATGTGCGGTAAAATCAATTCTAGAGAGGAATATTAAAAGAAACACCAATCTAACTGGTCTATAAGCCTTATCGAGTTTTTTATTTAGTTCTTTAGAAAATAAAAACATATTAAAACTAATGTGTTTTTTATATTCTTCCTTTGTTTTTGTCCTTTGTTTTTATATTATCATTGTTTTTAATTAGACGCATTATTTTCTGCCACTCTAAAATATCATTTCCAAGTTTATATATATACTGAGTATCTCTTTGAATACTGAAAGTCTGTATATTAAAACCGATTAACAACTAGATTAAGATTGACTCATGACAAGAATAAATATTATTACTTTTGTCTACAAATAATGTAAATATGCCAAATGATTCACCTACCTAGAAGCACCATCTTGAGAATGATCGCTTAAACTTGACCTAGTTCGTCTTATGTTCATCTTAACATTGACCCCAATAGACTGAGTCAATGTTGGTTGCAGAACACCAGACCGTAGTCTTGTAACTCGAGCGCTGAAACAGATTAATGCAGAAATTACTACAACAGTGGAGGATTTGCAGACAATAAATTCAGATCTAAAATTAGATTCCGTTTATTTGTTGCTTAATTATGATATGAAAAGGTTATTTACAGATGCTTACAGGGCGCTTACAAATGTACAGATTCTATACATAAGCATACACATTTTATATATGTACAGATTCAATCTACATTATGTACAAATTCTATACATATGTACAGATTCTATACATATATACAGATTCCATAAGTATGTACAGATGCTATACATATGTACAGATTCTACAAGTATGTTCAGATTTATAGATACAAATGTATCTATAAATTTGTATAAAATCATACATTGCTTTTGTTTTAGTTATTATAACATATGTCATGGTTCAATGAAATAGATGTAATAACTGGTGCCTTGCACATTCTAACCTGTATACAGCTAAAATAAGTTTTTTTATTAAACAGGCTTCCTGTGATCAACCATTAGTAACATACTGTCAACTATTTGTGCAATTAAAGAAATTAAAATGACAGATTTGTCAATACTCACCAATGTCTATTTTTAGTCATAGACTGATTATTAGCTTGCTTCTGTTTCAACTCTAACAATATATCTCCCTGGGTTCTGTTGCATTCATTGTCATCATCTTCTTCATCCTGACAGTCAACAATGTATGTTAAATTAATCAATGAATTTTCAATATTCAATTAATAACAATACATAACAATATAATACAAATGAATAGTCCTGAAAATAAAACAGCTTGAATAAAAACTGAACTGTCTGTTAATTAGACTGTCTGTCTGTCTATAAATCTGTCTGTCTATTAGTCAGCCTGCCTACATGTGTAATCAATATTCGTCAAAAATCAAATATTTATGTAAACGATAAATGTCCATATTCTATTATCCATCCATTTCTATATACCTAGCTAAAATTATTTCAGAAAAATTATTATTCTCTTTTCTATCTGGCTTATTCCTAGATTATATAAGAACAGAAAACTTTGCAACAGGTACTTTTCAAAGAGCGTAATAAAGTTTATATACTTTTTTGATATCAAATCCTAACAAATTTCTAAACAAAATATTGTTAGCAATCAGTGAGATTTTAGACAAAACAATTCACAGTACAAACTTTGCTGCACCCTTTAATAAATCCATACTACAACATCATACATCAAAGTCATCATTAATTTGACCAAATTCATAAACCATACCTCAAAACGGCTACTTTCGCGATTTTCTATAATTTCTGTTCCAATATTCTCTTGTTGAATGTCTAGCAGATTTAACTCACAAACTTTACTCAATATTCTGTTCACTTCTCCCCCGCTCTCTCTCCTCTCTTCAGTTATGCCTGTCATAACTTTAACTTCTGATCTCAACCTCTCACCCTCAGTCCATAACCAAGTCTGCTTCCTAAGATGGTTGTGTTTCAGTTATTTAATCATAATTAAAGTTTACATTTTAAATTATATTCAGTGAATTTTGCATCAAACATCAAGAATTTACATTTTTAAATCCAAAAGTACCGCATACACTTGGAGAATAAAATTGAAAACATTTTAAAATTAATGATGATCCATCTTAATCAATAAAAGTGCAATATCAAAATCTAAATTCTAAATAAACAGTAATAAAATAATGAAAGCTAATTGAAATATTCAGTCATTAAATAATAAATTTATGTACTGTAGCATGTAGTGCTGTTGTGGACCAATCACAGAGCCCGGTCTTGCGATACGCAACCAAGCAATAGCCTGTTCAGCTGTCAACTGAAAATGTTTCATCATGTAGCAGCCAATCAAGGTTCCAGTACGACCAAGACCAGCTTAAACGCAACCAATAAAAACATTGTAAAAGTAACGGGTCATGATTTATTAACCTGAGAAAACGGCCCCAAATACTTTGACCCAACAAATCAGTCCTGAAAATTATTTTAATAACCCTAATCAACTCTAAACTTAACCCTAAATCTAACTCTAATTCTAATCCTAAATATAACCTCAACCTTAAGAATTAATAGTTGAAGCCGATTTGTCTTTTATGAAACACTTAATATATATGAAATTGGAATAAACACTACGTTATATTTTACCTATGAAATAAATACTAAATAACACTATGCAATAGCCACTAGATAACACTATACAATAAACACAAAATAATACTATGCAATAAACATCACATAAAACCATACAAATAAGCACCACATAACACCATACAAATAAGCACCACATAACGCATTACCTTTACAATGCACCGCTATAGCCCCCGAGTGAGATTCGCAAATAGCGAGAAACTTTGCCAGTATATCATCGCTTGGATTACCCCCATCAACAAAGTACAGATCGTAATGCTTTATGCCAGCCTCTGTGAATCGCGCGGGCTTATAAGCAGCCTTATTGAGTCTGATAACAGCCTGAATGTTATTCTGCTTGAAATAGTCTACGTACTGCTCCGGTGCATGATACACACGACCTGATAAAACACAAAATAAAGGCTAGCTAATAATTAAATCAGTTGAATTAATAATGAGACTGAAATTAATATGATTGCAGTAGAAATGGGTTTAATTACGTAAATATAAGTTTGTATATTTCTACAGTGGTTAGATGGATGGATATTTGAAAATTTACCGAGACTTTCAAAAATTATAATTTTTATGATATTATATATGATTTATATGATATTTATAAATGGGAAAATTGTACAAATATTTGAAAATTGACCAAAACATTCAAAAACTACAATTATATGATATTACATACGATATTATATATGATATATATTATATATACAATTATATATGACATATATTATATGCAATTGTATATGAAATATATATTATATACAAATATAAATGATGTCAATAAAGAAATACAATACCGCAGTCTATATGAGTTTTAGTACGAGGTCCGCAGAAAGCGAGAAACTTGTCACGAATTATCCAGTTAAAATCACCATTCTCTACTTTCTGAAAGTACATCAACTTAAATTTATTAACTTTCATAAAACTATGACTTGCAACATCGATTCAATCAACAATATTATATTACAATATTATAAGTATTCAATTATAATATAAATACATAAGATAAGTTTATTAACAAAATATAATATAGCAATGCAATTTGAAGTTATAGAATAAATTCATTATAGAAGAAATATAAAAGTTAGTATCTACTATTTATTCATAGTATACAGAAAGTTAATAGTTTGAACAAGCAAAGCAAATTTACAATAAATTACAATATTAAATAATTAAATCGCAATATTATACTGCTAAAAATACTATTACAATTCATCGGATTAAATGGATGGAGATTGATACAAAATAATGAATTGCTGCAAATGCTTTTTAATATTCATTGCTTTCTATATTATCCAACTGTACACAATTGGGATTAAAAATTAAATCAGGATTTTGGTTACATACAGTATGTACATTAATTACAATATAGTGATTTGAGAAATTAATTTTAATCTTGCTAGAAATAACGCAATATTAGAGGCACATGCTGAGTATTAAATCAAGACTTAGAAAAAATCTCTGCTTGTGTAATACGTGTAAATATTTTATGAAGCGAATCAAACCTCATAATGTTCATATTCGTTCACATCAAATGTGTTAAAATCAAAAAACCGCAATTCAACACCCTAAAAGAAATATATACAAATAAATATATAAATAAAAAAAAAACTGAAAATAAATAAATGTATAATATACTGTGACTATAATATAATATACAGTAGCTATCCTCAAATGTTTTAAAATCAAACAAATACGCTAAAACTAATTATTATTTGTTTTGTTTTTTACGCTACAGCTATAACGTTAGCAATTATATGTAATTATAAAATGCTGCTGTTATATTCTTATCTAATATATTTATCTAATATATTAATCTCATTTTGAAATAATAACAAATTTAAAAATATTTAGTTTGGCAAAAATAACAGACAGACAGACAGTCAAACAGACAGACAAACAGATAGACAAACAAACAGACAGACAGACAGTCAGTCAAACAGACAGTCAAACAGACAGAGCAGCGGTGCAAGACTTGCAATAGATAATATAATGTAGAAATTAAACAACAGTACATAAAATAATGTATGATATAAAAAGCTTGTAAGCAACTAGAGACCTTTTGCAATCCTCTAAGGCAATCAAGTAGACTGAGATGAAATGAACAAGGACCATAGGAGGCATCTCTACACAAAGTAAATTTTAATTAAAATATAAAGGTCTATTTGAATGATATGAAAGATCATCTACATGCATTAATGCATGATGACAGACAGACAGACGGTTAGACATATAGACAGACAGACAGACAGAAAGACAGACAAAGAGACAGACAGATAAACAGATAGATGGACAGACAGATCAAAAAAATAATGCATTTGAAAAAATATCTGAGCATATATTCCAGAGATTGTTCTATACATTAGTCAATACATCTATAGAATACATCCAAAACACATAATGTATTATGGAAAACATTTACTCGCTACATGTATGTACATAACATTAATACATCAGGGTGATACAGTGAATAAATGAATATATTAATAATAAACTTTCTAAATGAATAAATCTTTTTTCTAACATTCTATTAAATAAGTTCAAATATTTGCAAAACATGATAATACCTGAAAGTCATGTATGTATCTTTAGTAGCAAGCATGCTACAAGCTTCTTGTGGAGTCTTATTTAAAAACAATATCTATCAACAAACAGTACAAATACAAAAACTAGAAAGTACTTTAAAAATATCAAAAAGTGCAACAAAGAAAATATTACCTTTGAACTAATTATACATTTATTTGCTTGCCTGATTATAATTTAACATCGCATCAACACAAAAGACTACAATGTTAATACTGATATACTAGAAGCTCATTGGTAGAGTGGTAGGGTAATGGACTCAAAACCAAGAGGTCTGAAAAATTGACCACTTTTTAAGATAAAACTCGTAACAGACAATTATCCAGTAATAATTACTAGATCATATAATTATAATAATATAAAAAATTAACATCATGTCAATAATTCATAATATTTCAATAATAAAATTAACTTTATCGCATTTAATTTTATAATAGTATATATTTTAATTATAAAAAACTTAATAGTGCTAAATTTCATAATAATAAATTTATTAATAAAATCATTCCAGTATAAAATACCAAAAATATGATAAATACACGAAAATACTAAAATACATACAGCGTATGCGCCCATAAGAAAAGCAGCATTTACTCTTTTCATCTGAGAGTCTTTCGTCCCGGTGTGCGTATAATGTATTAAAACTTTACGAGACAAAGATTTCAACTAAAATAAAACAAAAAAAATCAATAGCATATTTTTCAATTTAGCAGTATTTGGTGTGCCATTAATTAATTAATTAATTGGTTATAAATTCTGGTATAAATTGGTTACCCCCAACCAGAGGGAACAGGGGGTCAATCTACAGAACATTTTTCAAATAAGCAGAATTTGGCATGCCATTAATTTGGCTTCTGGTATAAATCGGTGTCCCCCAGTCAGCGGCCCCACCAGGGGGTACCGGGGGTCACTCTACAGCTCCGCTTAAAAATACAACCTTAGAAATAAAAATATCTGAAAAACCCATTAAATATTTTGTAATAAATTTATGAAATAATAAACTTATTATAAAAACGAATGTAAAAGAAAAAGAACCTGAAGTTTATGATTAACTTTGTAACAATATCGATAAATCATGGCCAGATTAAGTGGACCAAAGTCTTCAAAGAACCTAAAACAAGAAAAAGATCTGAAAGAGACTCGGTAGTGAAGTGATTAGAGCAGCGGACTCGAACACGACGGATTCAAGTTCGATTCTCTCAAATGCTCATTGCTCTACTAACTCGCTGCACCCTTAGTATAGTGCTTACAGTTACAGCTATGACTGAGACATCATTCATATAATACAGTAATAATCTATAATTTTTCAAACGAATTATATGATCATACGCAGTACAATACAATGAAGACAGCAATATTATAACGAAAAAAATGTTTTATAAAAATAAATAAAAACCCTTATAAAAACAACACACACATTTTATTGACAGAACAAAACAGTTAAATACAGTTTAAACAATAGTTCAAACAAGTATCTCAAATAAAAATTCAGTTGACAGAATGTAATAGATTAAAAACTATAGTTAGTTGAAAAGTAAATTATTCTATAAAATGAGAAATTCTAGATAGAAATAGAATACCGTGCGTAAACAAATTCTTCATCGACACAAAAGTAATGATGATTGACGCTACATAGCGGATTCTTTTGAGAATTACTCACGGACAAAAAATATAATCTATCTGCAAACAAAATCAAATTATTCTAAAAATCACGCAATTCATATCTTTTACAATTTGTACCTTTGTAAATTATAATAAAGAGGATTTACTGGTTAAATTAAAATAAAGAGGATTTACTGGTTAAATTAAAATAAAGAGGATTTACTGGTTAAATTAAAATAAAGAGGATAATTCACTGATGCTATACGGAGTTAATATGCGCGATCAAATTGAAAATTATCATATAGCAAAAAGTACAAATATCAAAAAAATGACAGGGGGGGGGCAAAGTTCTCATATAGCAAATAATGTATATTATTTAAAGCAGGGGTGTCAAAGTACCGGCCCGCGGGCCATTTCTGGCCCGCCGACGATGGTTTTCTGGCCCGCGGAGCCG
>JAQIXG010004781.1:0-12363 GCA_034700105.1 Oconnorella tubifera
TATGTCTAATTCTAATTTTAACAATGTGAGCCTACATTTAAACCGGTTGAAAGAGGCTATAATAAATAAATAAATAAATAAAATAAATAATAAACAAAAGTTGCGTAAATAATTGTTGTTTTATAATATATCTTTACATTAAAACTTAAATGCAAATGATTAAATGTTTTGCTAATTTTCAGACGTAGACGGTTTGAAGTATTGCCTTTTTACTGATAATTTCATGAATCAATTTCAAGCCTGTCCTAAGTTCTTGAATAACCCGAGCGGTTGCCCTCCGTAAGTAATATTTAAAAGAATTCTTCATTCTCATTTTAGTCATTCTATAAATATGTAAATATAGTTAATGTATTTTGAGATAATCTTTTTCATTAGACTGCAGTGACTAATTCAATGGATATAATATATTTTAGCGTTAAGATTGAATCAAGATATTTGGAACTGGACATAAAGAAACATTTGATTGAGATTCTATAATTTTGTCTTTAATAAGCATTATTCAATCATTTATAATTTTATCGAAACAAAATAGGTTTTTACTATTTGTCTTATACTGCAACAAAAAAATTGATTCTGATGTATGAAATTTTTCTGCACACAGTGATTGTGTTATGCAAAATGTTTTTCTTCAAAAGAATTGATCGTAAATTGTTTAATTGTCAATCTCTCAAGAAGGGATACGAACGTCATGGAAAAGTTGAATACTTCTTTCGCAAATTCCTTGCAGAACATTCGTTAAAATTTTCAATTTCTGTCCGTTCCTTTTATCTAGTTTTTTTTCTGAACAGAGAAACAAACATATAGTCAAATGTTGAGATTTATAGTATAAATTTGACTAAACTTTTAATTAATTGAGTAAGCGTTCGTTTCAGGACTGACACATACATGGAATGTCTAAAAGGAGCATTCAGAACTGCTTGCTCAGATGCCGGGGCAGCTTTGTTTGAAAATATCAGACAAGAAATGTACAACTGGTTTGACTCGATGTGCTATGGTATTTTTTCATTGATGCTTTATTCTCGCATTCAATCGGAAAATAGTTAATACTGTAACATAGGTTAATTAGGGTTAGGGTTATGGTAATGGATTATGGTTATAGTTATTACATAAATTAGTACTTTTATAAATTAATGATTGTTTTATCTTATAAAATAATATTTACATATGTAGAAATAAAACTGTCTAACATTAATACATACACATATAAGAAATAAATTAAGGAATCCGTAATTTCCCACTTCTTATAATTATTTAAGTCTAGCTTAGATTTACATAGGGGAAGGTGAGAGTAGTTGCTGTATTTGTTTGGTGCGCAACTAATATAATTCGATATTTCGTAGTATTTTATTGCAACAAAATCATTTTAAATTATTTCAGGAAGGCTCTTTTCTCTGAAGAATCTGTTCAAGTTCATATAAAATGATTGCAGTCGAGAACTACTTAAATAATTTCTGTAAAACTTTTCTGCAGAAGCAAAACATTAGGGATATTTTTTCTCGCCTATAACAATTAATCTGGATGTTTTTATTATAACTTTTTAATATATAATGTATTCCGAATGCATTAACGAGCAAATTTTGAACTGCTTTCGTATAAAATATGCAATTAAAATTCTATTCATGCTATTCTTTTGCTGAACAACATTTGTTGAATCATTTGTTGTAAAGATCAGGTCTTATTTAGTAATGGTATAACTGGAGAGAGAATACTGAAATAAATCTGAATCAAATCTGATGCATTGCAGCTGCAGTATCATATTTTAGAGATTCAAACGCGAATTCGCGTTTAGAATGTCAACAAAAATATCAATAGAAATTAAACCGTATCTCGAATTGAGTACAGAGTAGTCTAAGACACTTTTTAGTTAATAGCATATCGGTCTCGGGTAATAATTCGAATAGGTCATTTATTTTTTAAACTTTCATCTAATCAACGCTGAAAGCGTTGATGTTATAACGGAAGGGATATACTGTATCAATCGTTTTACTGAGCCAGCGTGTAAGTTTTATTTTCTAAGTACCATGTGAATTGTAAAATTGAAGTCCGTCGCTTAAATTCGATAATTATATGTTAAACGTTGCAGCTTTTGTTAAATTAAGTAAGTAATTTGACTGAAATAAATAAGTTTTAATTTAATAGTAAAATCATCTGATTGAAGCTGAGAATTGAAATAAATTGTTAACATTATTCGATAAGCTAGATGACAAATGCTTTCTTTGGTCATCACAAAACATAAAATATTCAATTTCGTGATAAACTGATTCGTGAAGAGTCTACAAAGGTTAAAGGCAGTCATTGTTTTATGTTTTTGTCGCATATGACCAAGAAGATTTTACTTATCGTGTGAACCTATGAATAATGTGTGCATTCTGAACATTTAACTGATCACTTGAAACTTCACGGTCATATAATTGGTATAGATTGGTACAGGCCATACTAACTATAAATATAATTTTATTATTAAATTAGTCTAATTTATTTTAATATAATCTAGATCTATTTCGCATGAATATTCTGTGATTAATTCTAATCATAATATGTTTACTATGAAACCGTAAACTTTGCGCGAGTCTTTTACAATCAGTGGATTTTTCAAAGAGTTGAGTTAACAATTTGTCTCAAAGTAAAACTAAATCATGAATCGTTTGCTTTTGCTTTTTCTGTCTGTGTTGATAACATTGGCGACAGTTAGCGGAAAAGGTACGAATTTGAAAACATTTTCTGTTAAACAATAAGGTTCAAAGAACAATATTAATGCGTAATCACACATTAGCCAGAAAGTGACTAAAATGTAATATATTAAAGTGATTGTTTTATCTAAAATATACTATATTAAATTTGTTTATACGTTTATTTTTTAATGTTGTTTTATTTTTAGCTAAGTAATAAACTACATTTTTAATTAACATAAATTACACTAAATTATTTTCTGCAGATTTGTTTGTGAATTTTAGTTGAATTATTGCGCGCGTGTGTATCAAGGCTATGTTTTTTTTTAGCGAATGAAATTATACACATAAGTTATTCTGAAATTCAGTTTGTGCCTATTCAATAGGAAGACGTCGACAGATGAGCAATAATACTGAGTGCAATCCTCACAAAGATTGCCAATGGCATATGGCAGGATATGCAAACGTGACTTCAACTTCATCATTTCTTGCAAAGTTGCAACTCGATTCGTTGACCGATTCTTGCGGGTAACGTAAGACAAAACTACAGGATAGATTTTTTTTCGATTACTGCATCTAGTCAAAATCAAAACCGCACAATATTATCAATCGTATTATTTACAAGAATTTTTTTTATATTGGGACACTTGAGATATACCTTGATTTTGTTAATAATTAATTAAAATTGTCTAATTCTAGAGTTTTACAGATTTTTCTATCTTCATGTTTAGTTCATGTAACTTTAAACCAAATTAAAAATTTGCATCTTATGCAAATTCTAAATCTTGTTACGTATCATAAATTTTTGTATAAATTTATTTGTTGAAGATAAACTAGCAAAATTTAATATAGGCCTTTTAACTACAGCCAAGAGCGTTTAATAAATATTGCGTAAGCATACAGTGCTGGTAACATTAATTATATTATATTCTACAGCGACATTCGAGGATTTTTCGGCTGCATGATAGAATTGATGAAAAGTGAGAATTGTGTGCAATTTAGTTATTTGTCAAATATCGTTAATTATTTCGAAAAAGTGGACGAGCTGTTGAAAAAGCTGTGCGTAGACTATTACGATGGTGAGTCTAAATTACTGAAAACTGATTTTTTAAATTTATTTACTTATTATTCTACCAATCTAACAACTTTTGTAGGTATCTATATATCTAATTCTAATTTTAAAAATATGAGCCCACATTTAGAGCAGTTGAAAGGGGCTGTAATATAACAAAAATTATTTAGTATATTTTAATATATTTTGTTGCAAACAATCGTAACGTTGAATTTCTTGTTAGCAGAAAACTTGCTGCAATTCTTTAAATCGCACGTCATTATTTTTAGTGTTACATTAAAATTTAAATCCAAATGATTAAATGTTTTGCTAATTTTCAGACGTAGACAACTTGAAGTATTGCATGCTTACTGATAATTTCATGAATCAAATGCAAATCTGTCAGAGGTACCATAGTAATCCGAGAGATTGCCATCCGTGAGTAGCAAAATTGAAAAGAATTTTTCATTCTCATTTTAGTCATTCTATAAAATGTAAATTTTATTAACATATTGCTGGAGATTATCTTTTCCATTAGATTGCTGTGACTAATTTAATAGATGTAATATATTTAAGCGTTAAGATTGAATCAGGATGCATGGAATTCGATCTAGTGAAGCATTTTTTTGAAATTCCGAAATTGTTTCTTTAATAAGCATTGTTCGATCATTTGGGATTTTAGCGAAATAAAATATTCCGGTTTTTGCCGTTTTTCTTACATTGCAAAATGAATAATTTTATTTTTATTTTTAAATGATTATAAGAATAGATTTTTCTAGATTTGATATGAAATTTATTCTATGCACGGTGATGATAATATGTTTCTTCTAGAAAAATAGATCGTAAACTCTATAATTGTCCATGTCTCAAGATGGAAACGTCATGAAAAGGTTGAATAATTTTTTTATAAATTTATTACGGAATAAAATTATCATCTGTTTGAATCCATTCGTTTTTTATAGTTTTTTCCTGAGAGCAATAAACATATAGTAAAACGTTGAGATTTATGCTATAAATTTGACTAAACTTTCAACTACAGTAGATAAGTGAGCTTTTGTTTCAGGACTGACACGTACATGCAATGTCTTAAAGAAGAATTCAGAACTATTTGCTCAGATGCCGGGGCAGCTTTGTTTGAAAATATCAGACAAGAAGTGTACAACTGGTTGGACGCGATGTGCTTTGGTAATTTTGCATTTATGCTTGAATTCAATCTGTAAAATTGACTTTAAATAGTTAATTCTATAACATAGGCTCATGAAGTATTTGAGAAATTATGGCTGTTTAAAAGTTCTTGAATGTTTTACTTTTATTCTAATGCAAATACAATTTTTTGGAATTTTTAACTACACTAAATGCAATACGTAAGGAATCTGTAATTTCTTACTTATTATAATTATTTGAGGTTAGCTGAGATTTTCAGAAGAACCAGGTGGGGTAGTTGCTGTATTTAATTGATGCGCGACTAATATTATTCGATATTGCATATCATTTTTGTTGTAATGAAATTATTTGAAATTATTTCAGATAAACGCATTTCTCTGAAGAATATGTTCAAGTTCATATAAAGCTATTTCAATCAAGATCTACTGAAATGATATCCCTGAAATGTTTCTGCACTTTATCGATATTTTTTATAGATATTTCACTTAGCCTTTATTTAAATTCTATTCTCGCTGTTGTTTTGTTACGCATCTTGTATTGAAGCATTTATTAATACAGGTCTTATTAAGTAAGGGTTTAAGTGGAGAGAGAATATTAAAATAAATAAATCTGAATCATAACAAACTGCAGTATCATATTTTAAGCGAAAAAGAATTTCGCGTTTACAACATCAAAAAAATATCAACTAAATTTAAACAGTATCTGAGATCTGGAAACAGATAACTTTGCATTAATTAACATTAACATCAACTTTGCAGTAACTTGTAATAATATGAATAGGAAATTTTTTAATGTATTTTGTTGCAAAAATCGTAACGTCAGATTTCTTGCTAGCAGAAAACTTGCTGTAATTCTTCAAATCGTACATACTTATTTTTAGTGTTACATTTTAAGTGAACGTGAATACATGATTTAAAATATATTACATTGGTTTGGATTGTATTATCTTATTATACGACATATTGACACTACCGTAGGTCTATTATATCCAGTAGTGCGGAGCTGTTAAAATAATAAGTTTCTATCTTTTTCTCATTATTGACTAGTTACTATCTCACGCAATATTTTTTTATAAATTTAATCAATATATTAATTAACACGAAACGCTTCGCTCATCAGTTATTTAATTATTTGACTACAATTAGACGTACCGTTCAGTAAAAAAAAAATAATCAAATTGTTCAATCAAATTATAAAATATGGATCAATCGAAAATTAACTACAATTGAACGTCATTCAATATGTAATAGTTGGCATCCCAGACTCACATAGTATTCCTACTTCCGCAAAAACACCATCGTGCGGTTGAAAAAATAGATTTTAAATTTATGTTTATTGATTTGCAATGATAATCTACTTTTCTACTTTTATACTATATATTTACTTTTTATACTACATATTGTAATTATTTTCATATTTTCAGATAAGGCATTTCAAGATATGTTTCGTATTGCGGAATTACAATTTTTGACGAAATATCCATACTCAGCATAAATAGTTTCTTCATGGATTTAGTGATTGAAAACTTATTTTATACATCTACAAATTGCAACGATATACCGTTATATTTTACTTCTTTACTTATGATTATAATATGAAGCTTTATTTCACACATGAGTGTAGTACAAACAAAAATGAATAAATATATAATATCTAAAAAATGACATACAATAGCGAAATATAACCAACAATTATAACGTTACAAAATAATATCAATGATTTACAAAATGTTTAGTAGCAGTATTTTTAATGAAAAAAAAATTGTAGAATTTGTTTGAATGAGTTATCAGTTATGGTTTAGGCCTATTCTATTGTCAATTATTTAACGAAAATGTGATATCCCTATATTTTGTCCATTTTTAAATACAAAAAACACAAACAACATACCTAATATACTGATATTTAAAGAAAATGAAACATTTAATATTTTAAACAAAAATCAAGACCTCTGCAATCATTAGAAAAGTACATCTTATAGAGAAAACTCAGTATTTAATTTACACAGCAAATGATGGGGAAACAATAGGTCGTAAATTACATTAAATTACGACAGATTAAAATAACTAAAATAAAATAATTTACGATTAGTTACTTTGAAGTTTGACCACAAAATTTTAAATTGTAGAGATCTGAGCAATGAAATGTTTCGTGTTTTGTAGAGTTAATCAAACGTCAGGACGAACTGACGATGGATGTTTCAGTGCTTTTGATTTTTGCTACTCATAGGTATCCGACCATTCTGAACTAAGCACTTATGAGGAGGTCTATGGAAAGATGCAAACTGATCCATCTCTTGTATATTGTATATTATCTAGGAAAATAATTACAAAATGTTATAGAGGAAATGACAAAGTTATTAAATGGAGATAAAATCTACTGATGGGTGAAAAAATAAATGTATTTTAGCAAAAACCTATTAAACAGAACTGTTTAGATAGTTTGAAATCGTTTATCCAGCGCAATAAATTTAAATTGTCGAATAAATGTAAACATCCCAAACTGTTAAAAATTAGCCCACTATCGTATAAATGAATACATATCATTTCGGCTTAAGTCAATTCTTGTCAACATTTTAAAATGTTGTAAAATAGTCTCATTCACTCAGAATTTTACTTTACACTATAGATAGAATCATGTTGCATAATTTTGTTTCATTTTTAAAATAATAATTTGATTAGCGAATCCAATTATTTCAATTATTGAATTAACTTAATCAAGTTAACTTATTAAGTTAAGTGAGAAATCTTTCAAATATAAACGATTTATTGGCATTATCAGTCAATTTCTGTCTGAATTTTACAAATTACTACTCAAGTGCAATAACCATTATATTTTATTTGTCTATCAAAAGTAGTCATCTGTCATGCAACTTACTTTCGCATTAACAGGCCTAGTATTGGCAATATTTGTGACTGTCAGCGGCAAAGGTATGCAAATTTATCATATAAATGTAACCCTTTATAAGATCTGCAGTAAAATATTTTGTTTACAATAATGATATCATACTCTATCATACTCATCATACTCTTTACAATAATACTCATCATACTCTTTACAATAATACTTTACATCATACACTTTACATCATACTCGTTACAATAATGATATCATACTCTATCATATCATCATACTCTAGAACGTAATGTATCTAGATATTTTGTTCAACACTTGGCGTTCTAATTTATCGTAAGCTTTATTCTCTTTTAATGATAAATAAAAATTAAAGTGTATACGTTTAGCCATGCCTATATTTAATTTATACATCAAATGATGGGTCAACAATACTTCGTAAATTACATTAAATTACGATAGATTTAAGGGCAAATTAAAATTATTTAAGATTAGTGACTTTTAACTTTGACAACAATTTTTAAATTGTGGAGATCTGATCAGTTAGAATTTTTAATGTTTCGTGTTTTGAAGACTTAATCAAGCGTCAGGATGACCCTCGCCATGTGTGTTTCGACGCGGCTCAAGAATGCTACTCATTCCTTTCCGATTATTTACAGTTAAACTCGAATAAGGAGATCGCTGAAAAGATGCAAGCTGATCCATGGCGTACTACTTGCTAGTAATAAATATCTTTCTTGAAACTGTCGTTTAAAAATCAAACTTAACACTTAGGTTCAGAGCCCTACTTCGTAGCTACAAATTGTATGACGTTTAACTGACATCATTACGCTGCACATCATTAATTGAACGACGATCCTGGCTTCTTTTTAATATTGCCTTTTGATATTTTTACGTTTGATATATTTTTCATAAATTGCCAAAATTAACGTAATAAAATCATATCGATCTCTTATGCTATCTTTATTCAGTGTTCTTAAATTGTTTTTGTACTCTAGTAATCTGCGAGGCTATCTGAAGTGTGAGAGAAAAACTTATGAAAGTGAAGCGTGCCAGGTGCACAGTTGGGCACCTGAACACGTCAGGTACTTGAAAACAGTTGACAAATTAATGAGAAAATTATGCATCAACTATCACGATGGTCTGTAAAAAATAAAAGTTCTTTACATTATGCGACTTAGATTTTAAAATAATTTGCTTAAAGTCATTAGAATAGCAATGCAAAATGATGAAATGAAGAAAAGAAACGATATGTCAAAAAGAGAATGGATGATTGAAAAAATAATGAGCAATGTGTAAAGTATACGAGTATGGATCAGGCATTTATATTTAACTGCTCATGATCAAAATTCTCTATTTCAATTAGTGGATTGAAAAACTCAATATTGTTAGTCTACAGTACAAGCAACATGAAATATTTATCTCGCAAATTACATCAAAACAAATACATTGCCAAGTAAATAAATTAAAATAAAAACTAGAGAAAAGCTATCGTTGATAAAGTAGTTCAATTATAATGGTCATTTACTTTGTGCTGCCAACCAACAAGGCTCTATTTGTGCCTAGTCATTTTATGGAAGACACAAATCATTTATGCAGGCACTAAAATCAGTAAGACAGCTATACAATTTAAATGTTATCAATATTTAAAAACTTTGTTCACTTCGCACATTAGTTTAGCTCTTGAGATCTTTAATTCAATATACGTCAGAACATTAGAACATCAACATAGTGTATATTATATTTGCATATTATTGTTTGCTGCCGTAGACCTTAACCATATATTTTTTAAACAATCTGATTTCTTTTGGTTGTTGTTTATATAGATGTACAAAGCATTCGTCATTGCCTGCTAAGTGAACAGCTTTACAACAACGCTGAGGATTGCCAATATGATAATTATCAAAACACAGGAAGCTTTTATTGTGTGTGAGTATCGATAAATGAGTCTTTATTCTCTTCTTTACATTATAATATGGGCCCTTTATTAGACTGCTGTAATGTTGAAGGTAACACCAAAGTATTTATCAGTTAATAAATTCCTTCAAGAGCTTACTTTCTAAAATTCAAAACTAGCAGCTACGACATATTGCATAGAGTACTTTATATCGGACGTTAAAGTTACCTTAAGCTGATTTGCATTTAGAATTTGATCGAACAATAATATACAATATCAGCGAAAACTTTATACCATCAGCAGCAAACCTAGTGGATTATCCAATGGAAAAAACTTCCACAAAGCACAAATGAAATGGGCCAGTCTGTTAAATTAGAAAGTTACTTTTGGCCAACATCCAGACTGATGAAATTAACTTTTATTTGCAGTACTGATGAATTGCTGGAATGTATTCGTGAAAGATTAACCGACGCATGCGCGGCCGATGGGGCAAAACTTTTTGACAACGTCAGAAAAGAATTCAGCGACTATCTGAACGTTGGTTGCTCAAGTAAATAAACAAGTTTACAATTTTATTTAATATTGTTTTGATTAATTTAATTTTTTTTGATCTAATATCGTTTGATATTAAAAATTATTATTTTATCCTTTTAAATTTTATTTTCAAGCTTCTAAATTTCAAAATATTGATACGAATGCCAGAATTTTGCTAGTATTTATCTATTTACGCTGTTGTCTATGAGTCAATGTTTTAGTAATTATTAGTCAATGCACTAGTGATTATTTTTGACAATAATACCTTTGTAATTGAAGTATTAATATCAAAAAATAATATGATAAGAGTTTATAAAGTTTTGTATAATTGCGCATAATAACAGGCATATAATTACAATTTAATTTACATTTAGTGCAGAATGGTGATGAATTTTTATCTTTTCACATTCTTGGTTTACTAACTAGTGTCTCACGCATTATGTTTCATAAATTTAAATTTACTTAAAAAATATTTAACTAACATTAAACACTAAGTTATTTAATTGTTTAATTACAGTTATATGCCTACTACTGTATATTGACGTAATCAGAACTGTTATTCAATCAAATTATTATTTAATCTGAATCGTTGAAAAATTGATTATAATAGAGCATTATTCAATATTCCGTAGAAAAAGCATAGCTTCATGTTCATCTGATAGCATTGCCACTCTTAAAACACTTTTAAAGTATGAAAATGTATCGAGTAAGCCTACCTAAAGCGTAGTTTTTAATCTGCATTTTAATTTTAGTCAGACTTATCGCATTCGCATTTTATTTAAATTTTACTTTATTGTATTTTAGATAAGATTTGTGTTTCTAAAATAATGATCTTCCGTTATTGTTTCAACCTGCGAGTCCTTTTTCTCAATTCATCGTTATAAAATAATATATGTACTCGTGTTATTTTTTACATTTTGGGAGAAATAGATTTGATTTGAATATTAAATAATTAGCTCAGGGAAGTCATTTCAGCTTTTTTCCGGGGGGGGGGGGTTCATATTTTTCCAAGGAACAGACGATAATCTTTTGTCTTTATCTGATCTATACTTCATTGAGACTTGTGATACTTAATATATTATATTTCTTTTAGAATTTTACCAAAATATATGAACATTACAGATAGGCTACATGACTAACTTACTACCTCTTGCCTCTTCTTTGTTCGCATTATATATGCATAAAATTCACTCAAAAAACATGCAAAAAGTGTACTCTGCAAAATACAACAAATGAAGTCCATGAATTAGCTTCCATGAGAGAAATACTAAACTTGTGACTTTTGTTCTCCATTAGCTTTTAGCTGAATGTCATGTATGAAATTCAAATAGGTGTTTGCCGTAAGATTTGTAATGATTATCTATTATAAAAATACTTTTGACATTTAAATTGCCAATACTTTCATTTTTCAGATGCGAACTATTATCAGAAGTTTCACAAAGAAAAAACATTATTTCACGCCATGTCCAGTCTAAAGTTGCAATAATAATTGTCTGCTAGAATTAATGCTAGCATCGAAAAAAATGTTATTTTATTCTTTACTCTATGCTATAATATGAATGACTTATAAAACGTATATTAATATTTTTAATTTCAAATATTGTAGTATTGATTATGACGATATATTATCAGTTAGAGCTTATTCTATTGCTAAATATATGTAACCAAAATGTGCATCCCTAAATTTTGTCTATTTATCGAAATTAGTGCAAAAAACATAACTTTTAAGCCTATATACCTATAAGAATTTATTTTAAAGCAAGTTAATTTTTTTCAATATTTACAACAAGAAACAAGATCTCCACAAATAATAAACAGAAATCTTATAGAGAAAATCGCACAGTGGATTAAAGTAAAACTGAAAATAAAATCTACAAAAATTAATCTGCGTCACAACTTGCTCAACGATGTCATACTGCGTGCACTTCGGAGCGCCAATGTAGCGGCACTACGGGAACCACCGGGGTTGATGCGCTCAGACTCTAAGCGACCAGATGGTGCCACGCTAGTACCATGGTCGAAGGGCAGATGCTTTCTTTGGGATGCCACATGCCCGGACACGTTAGCGCCTTCATATGTGAAGAGGTCGACAGAAGAATCGGGCGCAGCGACAGCTTTAGAAGAATCGAAAAAGCAGTCCAAGTACGCCGCTTTTGCTACCTCTCACGAGTTCGTTCCCATAGCGATTGAGACACTGG
>JAQIXG010004782.1:0-12362 GCA_034700105.1 Oconnorella tubifera
CAAAACCAGATCTAACTGATTCAAAAATAATTCAAACTGGTTAAAAACCAGTTCAAACTGGTTCAATACTAGTTCAAGCGAGTTCAAAACCAGTTAAAACTGATTCAAAACCAGATCTAACTGGTTCAAAACCAGTGCAAACTGGTTTAAAACCAGTTCAAACTGGTTCAAAACCAGTTCAAACTGGATCAAAACCAGTTCAATTTGTTTCAAAACCAGATCTAACTGATTCAAAAATAATTCAAACTGGTTAAAAACCAGTTCAAACTGGTTCAATACTAGTTCAAACTGGTTCAAAACCAGTTCAAACTGATTCAATACTAGTTAAAGGAGTTCAAAACCAGTTCAAACTGGTTCCAAACC
This sequence comes from Oconnorella tubifera, assembly GCA_034700105.1. Taxonomy (NCBI): domain Eukaryota; kingdom Metazoa; phylum Annelida; class Clitellata; order Enchytraeida; family Enchytraeidae; genus Oconnorella; species Oconnorella tubifera. The sequence goes on from JAQIXG010004782.1 coordinate 364, forward strand.
AGTTCAAACTGGTTGAAAATTAGTTCAAACTGTGAAACTATATAAATGATTCACTTTTTACTCAACATAAACTGTTTCTTTTGATAAAGTAAAGCAAACCTTGCTAAAGAGAACATCAAGCCAGTAATCTGCAATCTTAGCCACAGAAGAGTAGCACTCATCAAGTGTTTGACCTTGAAGAAAAGCTTCAAAGACAGATGACTGAAAGATCTTGATTAAATGAAGCTCTCCTCTCCTCTTTACTTCAAATCCCTTCAAAATTCAGATCAAAAAATTTCTATAAATAATCCTACCACATCATTTCTGCAAGATTAGTGCATTTAAGCATTAACTCATAATTCATAATGTACCTTTAACTCGGCAAGAGATCCGTCAAAATTAAAGACAGCGTATCTCTTCTTCAACTTCTTTCCCTCTTCCTTAGACGCTGGTAGAACCATGGCGTGGTATGGTCCGTCCACTTCAAAGAAGATGGAGTTTTCACTCTTAACTTCGTATGACAACGAGTCCTTGTCCATGAGCTCATGATACTGGTCATTTGTAAAGTGCTCCTAAAATATACACAACTTTTTTTTATTTAATAACATAATAAAAGCAATAAATCACAGATGGTTATGAAATATGATGTTATATAACATTACTTAATAATGTCGTAAAAAATCGCAATAATTGTTTATTTGTTAACTAGTGATTAACTACATATCGACAAAAAAAGTCATATTTATTTTACAAGCAATTTTATTCTATAACATCTATATTGAATCATCAGAAAACACAGCGCTAACAAGATTGTGATCTGGGCATACAACAAAGAAATGATCAGTCAATACTGATCAACCAAAATTGTTCATTCAATTTTATTCCTTCAGGATAGTTGATACAACTACGAGGAAAATTTATAGATCAAAAACGCAATCAATTTCAAAAAATTCAATCAGTTGTTGTTTTAAACAGAGCAGAGCTGATGCAATAAACTTGCAAGCTAACCTTAACCATCATATTCAACATAGCTCCGGGATAGGATATCGTCACTTTAGGTTTCTTTGGGTTGTTCGTTTTAAAAACATAATTCTCAGGAAAGGTTGCAGGTAGAACACACCAGATACCGTCTGTGTCTAATTCAAGAGGACGTCTAAACGTAATAAAAATAATAAGTTTATAATATTTTCTGTCAGATTTCGATATTTTTGAGACAGTTTCCCCAAGACACTTTTTAATCTTTTAACAATCTTTTTACATTCTTTCAACTGAATTTTTAATTGCAATACTTGTGTGAATTATTGTTTAAACTGTCTTTAACTGTTTTTGTACTGTGAATAATTTTTTCATTTATTATTAAATGTAAATATTAAAAACTTTAATAAAATGATATGCTAATAATTAGATATTCGTATTTTAAAAAGTTTACAAGTTAGCAAAATAACCGAGTACCGACCCAATCTGCTCCACTATCTCTCGCGCTTGAGTGATTATATTGGCGCCAGTGTAGCAGACTATACCAGCCATCTCCATACTGTACCAACGTGCACTGAACCGTGACAATCAACAATAGATTGATCAAATAAAAGAAATAAAACTGTTTACAGAAATTATATTAATCATATTTAAATTAAATTTCCATTTTTATACTTTAAATACTGTTTAGTGCAAAGAGTACATCTAAATGTAGAATAATTGCTTAACATGATAAAAACTACTACTCTATAGTTAACTAATAACTAGCTGAGTTAAATAACTAAGCAAGTATTTCTCTATTAGCGAAAACTAATCAAAACTACCATAAACATTAATTAATCATAAAATATAAAGAACCAAGCTAAATTGAATTAATTGCTATAAAGATATAATTTATATCACTTTTTCTGAAACAAGGCATAGACAAAAAATTGCAAAATACTCTGAAGATTCACTAAATATATCTAGTTACTGTATGAGCAAGTTTTGTTAATAACGATAAAAAGAGAAAAAATCAGTTGCTAACCCTTTTCGCATGACATAACCGTAGAAAGAGTTGAGAATACACTTATGAGCGAGTTGTAGCGAGTCATAGAGAACCAGTAAACCATTGGCTCTTTTTATTTCAGCTGCATCACCCTTCTTCTCAGCCTCTGATACCTTACTCTTCCATACCTTACAAAACAAATCAACAAAAATATTGAAAGTCATTTTGAAATAAACTCGCATTCAGTGATTATATCGTTGATATAATCACATGTGATTGCAGCATCACAGTAATCACATTGTGTTAACTTACTTTATATATCATAAACACATTCAGTTTTATATCAAGTTTACATTAGGGTTAGGGTTAGTGACTATGTTGTTGAGTTGATAATAAGACGCAGAGAGCTGACAAATCAAGTAATCATTCAAAGGGTGCAACAAAATGTAGACCACGATAGTGAATCCATCATATATAGATACAGATCAATTCTTATCCATCAAATTAAAGAATTTCAAAAAATTAAACTCTATCTGTGTCGGTCATGTGACAATTACTTACGTTAAATCAATTCATAATGCAAATAATACTATATTCAATGTGCAGCAAACACAGTCTGTGATGCAAATTTATGTTAGAGTTTATATATAAGAATTTATTTCATATTATTTATATATGAAGATTTCACAGTATCACAACAGTATCACAATATTGCGTAATATTATATAAAAGAAGCAAGATTTTTATCTTATAATTAATTCTTTCAGATAAAAGTATCATGACTTTATGATATCTTATATATTATACTATGATACCTTCATAAGACATGATACTTTTATCTGCAGAGGTAACTCATAGTTTCAGTTCCATAACAATATATTACATTTAAATATAAAGCAAGAATAAAGATTAAAAAAAGTGTCAAACTTTTGTAAGATCTTTGAATTCATATCTTCTATCACGAAATGCGCGCACTGTGTCCACATAGAAAGAGTTTTCACGCTGACAAACCATTGCAGTTCTTTCTTGTTCTCTTGTCACATGAACTTTCTTATAGGCCTTTCTACAGTAGTCTGTAAATAAAACATAAATAAAAATACAACTTCTTTTCAAATAAGAACCTTATAAACAAGTAAAAGCAGCAGATAAAAATATCATTAGAATCAAAATTTTACATTAAGCTGCTACTTATATTATTAAGTTAGATAATTATCTATATCTACGGAATTCATTGTAATTTCTCTATAATGTTTCAAGAAATTTAAAAAAATAATTTCTATATAATATTTAAGTAAATTTAAATACTATTAAAAACAATCAGCAGATAAAAATATATTTACATCAAACCGTTTTCTTCAAAAGTTTCACTACTAGTTTGAATTTTTACCGTCTCTACAAAACCCATTAATTTTTTTCTGATATTAAATTCTAATTCTATCAAGATTTGAACGACTTCAATTGTTAATGATTTTAAATTAAATATTATAGATATACCTGAGGGTAGATACTCTGGCAAGCTATCCCTCAAAAAATTACTTTCAGTTATAAAAAAAAAATTAAATGTTATAGATACTATCAATTTTTTTACCAGCAAGTCGTTTCTTTTCAATAGTAGCCTGTTCCTCACGGGCCAGTTGATGAAAGGCCCGAGGGGGCCCCCCAGGAAGGGAGGCAGGAAACTTTTCATTCTCCAACTGCTGCTGAATACGATGAAACTCACTTTTAGATGCGGGCACTGAAAAGATTTGTAAACAATTTTATAATAAAAATTTAAATTACAACGATCCAACGATAAACATTAAAATTAAATACTGATTAATAATATGATGATAATGAATTTAAATAGTCACTTTATTAAAGGATGCAGAAAGTACAAATACACTATCAATACAGTAAATGAGAAAACTTCTAAACAATTAAAATGTTAAAATACGAGGTTTATCGACATAGTCTTTACTGCATTGTTGGCGAGTTTACTGCATTGATTATAATGATGACTTTTTATGAAAACTGATATTAAGGTAAAGGTAAAGATCGACCCAGACATACATCCGGGCGCATGAGCTGTTAACAATCGCATGTCTCATTGACTACGGCATAATGAGGTGGGGTAGTCACTCCCCTTCCTCGCCGCCTCACCTTTCCACCGACTAAATAGTCAGTGTACTCATTTAGAGCTGAGTCAACTCAGAAGCGGCCAGTTAGGAGATTGTGAGAAAAACTCACCTCTTGTAGGAATCGAACAAACAACCTCTGAATCCGCAGATATTATACAAGTAAATAATCTATTCTAAATAAACTTTTTGTGCTGATGTGACGTTAAGCAACCAACTCACTGTACTCAGCCCTCCAGGCCCAGGTCATCTTCCTCTGGCACTGCACCCCTGGTTTGTTGAAGTCACACGCGGCACACGTGGCCTCGTCAATCATGGCAGGCGGCTGCAAGCGGTTGGTTAGGATGATGTTAGGATACATAGCAGCGACGTCCAAGTGATAAATGATGGGCGCTTCAAGACGATTTGGACAATCACGCAGCATCGACAACTTCTCAATAATGTCTTCACACACCTGTTTTTACAAAGAAAAACAAATAAATCTAATTGAAAAAATACAAGATCTTCAAAAAATGAAAACTACACATAAAAAAAAAACTCATTAAAAATCTGAACTTAAAAAAACTACTTCACCAAAGAAAATTAAGAAAAATTTCAAGAAACATTCATAGAAGAAAAATTTAAAGTTTTACAAAATCATAAGGACAATGACAATAATTAAATATTTTCAATCTGTTAGAAAATTGAAAATTCATTGAAAACCTCATCAAAATTAGTGATTTGATTGACAGGTACTTTCTCCTCCTCCTCCAATGCATTGACAAGAGACTCTTTCACTCGACCAATCAGCATCTGGAAGGCTTCCGGAACCTATAACAACAACAAAACACCTAAATATTAAAAAATAAAGAAAATAATTTGCATTTGAAAATAAAAATATAAAATGTAATGATGTTTAATTACTGTTTAATGTACATTAACATACAAAAAACAGTTGTAACGTTTCAATTATAAAATCAACTTCAACATGAAGTGAACTAGACATTACAACATTTATTTACTTTACTTTAAATTTGATTTTCTATATATTTTCCTCGTCTTCTAACTGATTGGTGAATTAAAATCTATATTACAGTAAAAGACAGTTTTCCAACCATTCTAAATCTACAAGGAAGATCAGATCTAAAGACACCGGACTCCAAAGCCTCTACATGACCACCGATGTATGTCTCTGAATCAAGCACGTGACCATCGTCTGTCAACTTGTTGAAAACATTCTCTTGCTTGTTGGGAAAGATGATGTTAGCGTGAAACGCTTGCACCATTAAGAGAGCCTCACAAAGAGTTCCAGAACCTTTACGTAGAACCTGTTAAATGTTAGATACAGGATCGATTGAAGATGAAGATATAGCGCTTATTGACACTCAAGAAATACATAAATTGTTTGTGTTTAACGTCACATCAGAATGAAACATGTCATTATTATGTAGTATTAAGATATTTAATAACATATTTTGAACTGTGTATGCTGAAAGTAAGTGACTAATAAACCGATTCTTATTAAATCTATATTTTCCTTTGCGAATGACAATGCAATGTATATAAACAGCTTCAACTTATTTTTGATCGCTAAAAACAAAACATTAGGAGAAAAACTGTTAAAAAGAAAGTAAGATTAAGAAATAAGCTTAAGTACTTCATCCGGTTCCATTGGAATGATGGTGGAAAGAGCAAAGACAAAAGGATGAACATATTTCATGTAGAGATAATACGTCGCAACTGCGTCAGAAACTGAATAGCTCGCCATAACCTGCAAGCAATAAAAATAAAATTTGTCAAGTCAAAATAAAAATGACATTTGTAAAACCAAGTTATGCATTAGAGATCAATAGTTTAAAAACTGCTAGAAATTGTTTAATGTCATTAAAGATTCAAAAACAAAAATATTAATTAGTCAAAAAAGAGTTACTTTAAAGGAACTTAGATAATTTAAGTGAATAATTTAAGGTAACTTAAATTAACTTAAATTATACTTAAAATCATTGATTACTGTACTATACAATATTTTAAAATATCTGAGATAATTTATAATTCTTAATTATTATACTGTCATATATAAATAAGTATAAGTAAAACAATGGTACAATGTAGTAAGTATGATGATAGAATAAACTTAACATCAATAACCAGAACATTCAAAGCACTGAATCCTGGGAATGATCAGAAAATAAGAAGGAAACACAGAACTGGAAAAAAACAGAGAACAAAAACAGAAAACAAGAAGAGAACAGACAACAGGAAAAGAAGATGACCTGTGGTTGTTCGCTGGCAAGACGACACATATCCTCAGGATCTACTTCTACGGGATCATACCTCAACTTGGCCTTTGCTACGGCCTTCAATCCATGACTTCCTACGGGAAGATAACTGTCTCTCTTCACCCATCTATACATAAACTAGATTTTAATTTTAAACAGATAAAAAAATTGTCAATTGAAATATAACTCAGTTGTTCGGATTTATCTAAATGTCAAAGACGTAGTATTTAATACTTATTGATACAAAGTCAAATAAGCAGAGAAATAATCTCCTAGAAAAACCACAATTTGACAAATTAATTTGAAAAAATACTATTTTTCCATAGAGCATATCAATTAAAAAATAATAATAATGTAGCAATGAATGTAAAAATAAAATAGACATCATGTTCTTGTCTATATAATAATGGTTACCTGATGCAGTCCATATGAATGGCTGGTCGACATTTGAACTCATCCTGGGAATCTCTCTGAAAACCTATTTCTCTCAGTAAGTCTATGTTATGTACGGCACATCTCGCCTCAATAAAAGGCCTGTAAGAAACACAGCTTTAAAATGTTCACTTTGAAACACACTAGCGTCTCTCTTAATTATAGTTTTATTTGTTTCTAGGTATCACTGATCTAATTTGTCATTTTACAGATAAGGGCACTGTAGGTAAATACGTAAATCGCCGTAATTTTTTATTATAAAGCAAATAAAAACCTAACTTAGAAATATAATCTTTAATAAAATGTAAGTGAACATAGAATAAAAACTTAAATAAAATAAATACAACAAATCATATAAAATAAAGTAATGAGATGATAATAAAAGTAAGAAATTTAAACCTAATTAAAGGAAATTTAAAATATAATAATTTAACTAATGCACAAAATAAATAGGATAAAAATATACCAGTCAAAAAAGTCTCCATTGTACGTAACAAAAATGTTTGGCTTAGTTTCAAGAATGTGATCAATGAATCGCCGAAGAGTTGCAACCTGCATATTAAACATTAGAAAAATATTACATTTCACCCAAACCTTATTAAACTTAAAACAGATATCACCCCCCCTTTCAAAAAAATTAATTGATGACTCGTTGCTGAGATTTTCAGACATTTGTCAGGAATCAAATCCTGATCTTTTATTGAAGAAGGCTCTCAATTTAAAATCAATGTGAATTGACAAAAATATTAATAACAATACATTTTAGTTAAATTCTATCAAATGAATGAATTCAACAGTAAGAAAAGCAATGCCATGTATAATGAAACACCTGGTAGGAAAATGCTCTATGTTGAGACAAAACCTATTGACTAGTATGATTGTGATAACAATTATTATAGTAAAACTTTTATAAATATTACAGAATAAAACAAAACCTAGATAACATATTTAACGAAGCTTTTTACTCACTTCATTGAGCTCATTGTAGACGATAAAAGGTCCTTCAAACTCTGGTCTGGGCGTATATTCAAAATCTTCAACATCCGCTGACATTATTTCTCGATTACATATCAAGTAACCCTGAGTCAATTAATCATCAAATTACATTTATTTTTAATCCTTATAAAGAGACTATAATCTTATAATTTCATTGTAATCTTTACAATGAAAAATACTGAATTTTTATTTCAAATATTATAAAAACCATAGAAACTTATAGAATTAACTATAGATATAAATTTAATTAATATACGGGTATAGTTTTGTGCACATCTGTGACAGTAATAAAAATTAATAAATATTATTTCGTAAGAAACTAGGTTTAACATAAATGCATAATTGATAATATTTAAAAGTTACAGCTTCGCTTAACATCACGTCAGTTATTTAGTTTTATTAAAACAAAACAATGATTCAGTTACATAATTCTATATTGCTCCATCAATAATCAAGTCAATGTAATTATAGTGAACGTTAGAGTCCAAGTGATAAGTGAACAAATCACTCGTAATCTAGTTCAGTGATGAGTGAACGCATCACTGGGTCTCTAACACTAATTTCTCTCTCCATTAATTACTCAGCTATCCACCAACTAAATTACTCTGTTTACATAACTGTTCATCATATAAACCCTTTAATTGTTGAAAATATTTATAATAAAATTGATAATAAGATTTATAATTTAAAAGCTTTATTAGAAAACATCGAGCTAAATATAATTTCTAAGCAAAAATCTAAAATGCAAACAACCTGAGCATCAATCATATAAGAGATCATCATAATTTGATCTGACGCCGAGTCGGGAAATTTTAGCGGCAGTTTAGTCGTTTCTATATCAAATGCAAATACCACAGGATCCTAGACAATAAGATAAAAAATATTTAATAAAATATATTCGCTATGTTTCGATCTAATCGTAACACAAATAACAAAAACACAATGACAAAACTGGAATTTTGTATTAAATAATTTATTTTATAAACAATATAAATTAAATTAAAATACACTTCTGTATATTTTTTGCAATAATTATTTTTATTATCCCAAATTGCAATTATTATTTATATGAAAATAATTATTGCAAAAAGTATACAAAAGTACCAAATGCCATATGATCGAGGAATCAATATAACGTATTAACAATACAAACGTTTAAATATCACAAACTATCATCAAATTTTGTTGATAGTTTAACTATTAACAAAATATTGTCAATTTTTACATTATCTTAACCCTAAAAGAACCCAAAATAATAAATATAAAAAATATCAAATCTGAATATTTACATTTTTCTTAAATTAAATAAAAATTAATGACAATACTTCTTAAAAACTAACAAATATAAAATCTACAACCATGATGTAATTATATATCAGACTTGCAAAGAAAAAAAGGTGTCTAAATCGAACAGACCGGTACATCTAGCAGGTCATCTCTGGGACTAATAGTTGGACATTGAAGTCCATGACCAATAACAGAATACCAATGACCAACCATGATCTTTAGATCAATAGACACGCGGACATGATACGGCACATCATGCTCTCTGAAACAATATTAAAATCTAAATACGCAGTTTATCAATCTTAGCTTGATCTAGCTTTGATCAGCAAGGCTCATTGGCAATGTAGTACAGCACTGGACTCAAAACTGACATGTCTAGGTTTGATTCCAGTAAAAACTTACTGCATTTGTCTGTAAAGTACTTAAATTTACAGCTACGTACAACATCATTCATATCATACCTTAATACAGTCATAAATTTTCTAAATTGTCAAGTCTCATTAGTGAAATAGTTATAGTACTTGACTCAGATGCAACAGGTCCACGTTCGAATCCCAGATAGCTCACTATTTATCTAACTTGTTGTATCCTATAGTAAGGTGCTTAAATTGACAACTGCGTCTGAGACATTGTCTTAATATGGTAATCCCTAACATTAAACTTAATCTAAACATTACTAAATTATATTATATTAGAATTGATAGAATTTTAAAACCAAATAATTACCTGATGTCAGAAACATTTTCCAACTGATCAGTCATCTTCTTCTTAGCAACCCCCTCCCCCTCATTCCCCCCTGGGTTGACCAGAGACACGTAGGCACTGTGAGACTTGTCTCGCTCTGTGTTCTTCTTTACTGCTGGCATTATCTCTCTTTTTAATTTCATCAAATCTTCGACTGATAGAAATGAAAGCTTTAGATAGGTTCTCTTTAGCCCAACCAAGTGATTTGCCTTATAGAAGAATTTTAAAAATCTAAATACATATAATCTGCTTCATCTACCATAGAATTTTTATATCTACCTAAAAACTTTTTGGTTGGATACCCGCCCAAAGGAAATCTAACCTCAACCCATTTGAGGTTACATCATTCTTATATGAACCTCTCTCTCTGGGGAGGGGGGGTAAGAAACTAAATAATCTGTCATTTTTTTATAAGATATCAGGTGGTGGAGCATTATTTTGTTGGATTAATAAATAGTAAATAAAACGAGCCTCATTTCTGATAAAGAAAGCTTCATTTCAATTCCACTCAAAATAATTACAAAACTTAGACAACAAAGATTTACGACGTTGTTAAATGTCACATCAGCCCAGAAAACTCTATTAAATAAATAACCAGTAATGATATAATTTGATAATAATAATAAATTAAGTAACAGATTGCTACCAGATCTAGATCTTCTTTGAGAACTGTTTCCACTGAGAGGAGTTTACCGGCAAATCTTTTAGTCAACAAAGATGAGACGTCTCTCTCACAACCTTTCTTTGTTGATATATAGAAGTACGGACGAAATGGCATTGATACCTTGATAATACATTGATATAAGAGTATCAGAAGAATCAATTGACATACAGAAAAAGTATCCTGTATCAATGTATTGATATAATGTATTTATTGTATTGATTTAATTGTAATAATGAATAATAATGAGATCAATCTCAACTTGCTTTGAAATTTAAAAACAACCTATCTAATAATTGTTTTCCCCATAAACCTTAAAATTCTATATATTGAACATAACAAATATAATTATCAATCACAAACTAAACAACTTAGAAAATTATCTCTAATCTCTCAAATTAAAATACCTTGAATCTTGCTCCGTCTTCTTGAATAAAGTAGTAATCAACAGCGCTGATCAATCGTTTATCTTCATCCAACATATCTGCCTGTATAATAAAGTCATTCGTTCACATAGGCCAGGTTATTTATTTTATGCTGCAGTTGCGAAAACAAGAAGCTTATTAGAAAACCGAATTCAAACATTCAATTCAAAATTTTACTTTTAGTTTAAAAATTATACTAGAATTAATATTCAGGATTTTTAAAAAGATAAATAATTGTCAATTACCGGATGAATGTTAATAAGCCAGCCGATCTTTTCAACCGGCTCAGTGTGCCGATTGTAGCCATATTTGAGATCAATCTCATCATTAAAGACAGCTCTCTGTAGTCTCTTCTCAGTTGTGTCTTGTCTCCTACATCATATTAAATAACAATAGGCAAATAAAATAACGTTAAATTAAATACCATTAAACAAATTACTCGTTGCGTGTTTATGCTAAGAAAAAGGGGTACATCAGGTCAATGATAGCTAATTTCATGTAGCTGATTAACTAGGAAGTAGTTTTAAAACAAGTTAAAACATACATAGCACAATATTTATATACATAAGAGATTAAATTATGAAAAACTAAATTAAGGTATGGAGATTTTGGCCATAGAAAATTTGAGCCAAAAAAGTACCGAGAATTGCATAATGGATATATTAGACAAATGTTCGGAAATTTGAGACAAGTAATTTTTAGGAATATTCTTAATTCTAATCAGCTTTTGAAATCAAATCATTGTGTGCATTTTCTTGAAGTAATTCATTTCATCGAAAAACTTCAAAAACCAAACCTAACCCAATATTAATTAAACAAGCCATGTACGATATACAAACAATGTACGATATACAATGTACGATAAACAAACAATGTACGGTATACAGCAATGTACGATATACAAATAATGTACGATATACAAGCAATGTACGATATACAAGCAATATCCGATATACAAACAATATACGATATAGTATATTGTTTGTATATACGATATACGATATACTAGCAATGTACGATATACAAACAATGCACGATATACAAACAATGTACGATATACAAACAATGTACGATATACAAACAATGTACGATATACAAGCAATGTACGATATACAAGCAATGTACGATATACAAGCAATG